>QXEO01000862.1:0-17865 GCA_007115705.1 Dactylis glomerata | reverse complement strand
GTGGCAGGTATTTCAACAAGTGAAGTTAAGAGGAAGCTATTCTCTTTATCACTAAAGGGAAGAGCTACAGAATGGTATAAGTTGCTGAAGAATGGCCGATCTATTGGCTGGGAGGAAATTGTGCCTCTCTTTTATTCTAAATTCTATCCTCCAAGTGAGATTCATAAAGATCGGAACCAAATATATAATTTTTGGCCTCATGATGGAGAGAGTATTGCCCAAGCGTGGGGGAGATTGAAGTCACTAATGCTCAAATGCCCCATTCATGAGCTCCCCAGTAATATTGTTATTAATAACTTCTATGCAAGGCTTTCTCTTCATGACAAGGATTTATTGGATGCTTCTTGTTCTAGATCATTTACACGTATGAAAGAAGAAGTTAAATGGGATCTTCTTGACCGTATTCAGGAAAATACTGAAGGATGGGAGAACGACAAAGGTAGAAAGTTAGGTATAAATTATGATTATGAATGCATTAAATCTTTTATGGGAACTGATGACTTTCATAATGTTAGTGATGTTTATGGTCTTGATTCTCAAATACTTGCCAACTGTTTGAAGGCCTTTTCCTCTTATCTTGATGTTCCAAAAAAGGATTGGAACAAGTACCATGCGCCTTATAAAGATACTATTAGTTGTGTTCCTGCTAGAAATGTTGAAGTTTGTACTGTTGATCGCATTTTGCCTGAGCCTTATTTTGAGAAAACGACTTTCCTTGCTAAGGTAAAAGAGCATTCTATGTTAGCTAGTGTGCATAATAAAAGTGCAAAGAAAGCTTTAGAACCTGATGAGGAAATAACTGTTAAACCTGCAGTAGCAATAGTAAGGACCTTGTTACTAAAAATGTAGAAGATGGACATATTATCTTTTGTGAAGATGCTTCTAATATTGTTTCGCATCCTAGTAGATCTAGGAAAACAAGTGTTCCTATGCTTTCTGTGGATAGGTGATCATTGCTATTATGGTTTATGCGACATTGGTGCAAGTTCAAGTGCTATGCCTTATGAGCTTTACAGAGAAATCATGCATGAAATTGGTTCTTGTGAACTTGAAGATATTGATGTGCTTATTCAGCTCGCTAACAGAGAAACTATCTCTCCAATTGGTATTGTTAGAGATGTGGAAGTTTTATGCGGTAAAACTAAATATCCTGCTGATTTTCTAGTACTCGATTCTGCTGCTAGTAAAACTTGTCCTATTATTTTTGGTAGACCCTTCTGAATACTTGTGGCACCGTCATATATTGTAAAAAGGAGAAAATTTTAACCAAGTTTCATGGAGAATCTTATGAGTTTAACCATTGTCGAGATAATACGAAACAAGGCAGGAAGTAGGGGTTTTACCTCTGGCGTGGAGGGCCCTGAACCTGGGTAAACCGAGGTGTCTCTGTTGGCACAATCCCGAGTCGGACCCATCGTCGCACACCGTCGAGCCCCTTCGTTAAGCCACCCCCATGGCTACTATCTCCAAACTCCCACGACACCCGGCGCACCTCGTGCGCCCCCCTCAGGTCGACCTCCAGGTCTCGGGACGACTCACAGACTCACAAGGTTTAGATGTCATCTTGGGTATGGATTGGATGACTACATATGGAGGAGTCATAGATTGTGTGAATAGAGCAATTACACTCACCACCACAGAAGGGAAGAGAATTAGATACAAGTCCCAGTTGGAGTTTCAGGATATAAGGCTAAACCATCTTAAGGGGGTTAGACTAGAGGAAGTGCCCATAGTAAAAGAATATCCAGATGTTTTTCCTGATGAGTGATACGTCTCCAACGTATCTATAACTTTTGATGCTCCATGCTTGTTTTTACACCATTTGCCTATTGTTTCGTTACACTTCGTGGCACTTTCATGCATTTTCCGGAACTAACCTATTAACGAGTTGCCACAGTGCCAGTTTCCTATTTTCTGCTGTTTTTGTGTTTCAGAAGTGATACACAGGAAATATTCTCGGAATTGGACGAAACAAGTTCCTGAAGTCTTATTTTACCTGGAAGCTTCCAGAGATCCAAAGGAGAGTAGGAGGGGAGCCACCAGGGCCCCACACGCAGGGGGGGCGCGGCCAGGGGCCTGGTCGCGCGAGCCTCGCGTGAGGGCCCCTGGCTCCTCCTCTGACATCGCCCTTTCGCCTATAAAGACCCCCCGACAGAAAAAACCTAAGTACCCGATCACTCTTCTAGAACACATCGCGATCCGCCGCCGCCGTCGACCCGAAGATCGGGAGGGTCCAGAAGCTCTTCCCAGCACCCTGCCGGAGAGGGGAATCGCCACCGGAGGTCTTCTTCATCGCCATGCTTGCCTCCAGAGCGATGAGTGAGTAGTCTACCTTGGACTATGGGTCCATAGCAGTAGCTAGATGGTTGTCTTCTCCACCATGTGCTTCATGTTTAGATCTCATGAGCTGCCCTACATGATTGAGATCACCGTTATGTAATTCTACATGTTTGGTTTGTTGGGATCCAATGAATATTGGTGTTTATGATTAAGTTTCTGTACTGAATATTATCTTATGTTATCTCTATGTTGTTTATGATCTTGCATGCTCTCCGTTGTTAGTAGCTATCTTGGCCGAGTAGTTGCTAGTGACTCCAAGAGGGGGTATTTATGCTCGATAGTGGGTTCATGCCTCTGCTTAACCTGGGGGAGTGACAGAAACCTCTAAGGTTGTAGATGTGCTGTTGCTACTAGGGAGAAAACAACATTCATATGCTCAAGGGCATATGCTTTGTTTACATTACACACTTTGCTCAATGCAATTATCTGTTGTTCGCAACTTAATACTCATGGGGTGTTCGGATTGATATCTCCGGGAGTGGATTATTAGTCATAGATGCAGTTGGATGGCGGTCTATGTATTTTGTTGTAATGCCCAGAGTAAATCTCATAGTGATCTTCTTGACATATCACGTTTATCTTTATTCTATCAATTGCCCAACTGTAATTTGTTTACCCAGCATGTGTTATTTATCTTATGGAGAGACACCACTAGTGAACTGTGGATCCCGGTCCTATTTCCATCATATTGCTATCACCTGTTTACTTTACTCGCACTATTTACTTTACTCGCACTGTTTACTTTACTCGCATACTTTTACTGTTTTCCTCTCGATACACTCATAACCTTTGTTTCAAGCAAACCGGTGAGATTGACAACCTCATCGCAAGTTGGGAGCAAAGTACTTGGTTGTTTGTGTGCAGGTTCCGCGTTGCAGCTAGCAAGCAAAGCTTGGACGAGGCGCCATATATAAATTATCCGAAGCTGTCGCAAACTAGCAAGCATCACCTTCAGTCGTTTGTCTCTCCTCTCCAAGAACGACAAACCTTGGTTTCTTAACTGAGGGAAAACCAGCTGCTATACTCATCACACCTTCCTCTTGGGGTTCCCAACGGGCTAGTCATTCACCACGCATCAAGCTATTTTTCTGGCGCCGTTGCCGGGACTAAAGAAGAATACTTCCAAAGATTGAAGAAAACCTCCCACGTCAACTTAGCGCCAGCAGCTGTTTTTCTGGCGCCGTTGCCGGGGAGGAAGTAGAAGACTTCTGCGAGGGGAGTTTTTGCACGCACATCCTTTACTTTGTTTTATTGTTTTGCTTTACTTTATTTATTTTACCTGCATCATTTTATATCAAAAACCCAAAAAAATTAGAATCCTTGGTAGTTGTTATTTCTTTACTTTAGTTCATCATGTTGATCCCTAAGTACGTTCTGGAGGACCTCTCAGTAGGTAGTGGTTCGATTATTGGCAAAAGTAACATTGAGGAGTTCTTTAATCACATTAGTTTGCATAAGGAAGTTGAGGAAAAGTCTTTGGTTGAGTTAGCTCCTAGTTATGAAGTTGCTTCTGCTCATTTAGTTCACATGTTAGAAGCTAGGTTTGCTAGTCTTAATCCTTTTATGCAATACATGTTCCTTAAGCTTCATGAAATTGAGGATCCCAAAAAGAAAGCTTTTATCTTGGAAACCTTGCGCATAGAATTTAGAGATGTTGCAATTGAGGCTAGGAAAGTTTTTAAGAAGTTTAGTAAGCTTGGCTCACCTGTAGTTGTTGGTACACCCGATGATTTTAGAGTGCCAATACCTTATGAACTTATTGGAATTCATGATGCTTGGGAAAAGAATTCCAGTTGGATTTGCCCTGAAAATCCTTTCGACGAAAGTAGTGTGCCAAAGCGTGATCATAAAGGATTTTCAAAAACTCAGTTGAACACATTTTCCTTCATAGTTGAAAATATTTCTGCAGTTGATCTTGGTGCTTCATCACTTGATATTACTTGATTCGCAATTTTCTGCGCCTAGCTCAAAGGCGTTAAAGAAAAGCACACTTGGGAGATAACCCAATGTTTTCCTTTCAGTACTTTTTCTTTTATTTGAGTCTTGGAAGTCATTACTACTGTAATGACCGCTCCTTATCTTGTTTATTTTGTTTTTATGCCAAGAGAAGCCTCTAATTTGAGTGAGGTAAGGATTTGGGGATGTTGCTGTCCTGAAACTGTTTTTGGTGCTGCACCGTAAAAATTCGTATAAATTCTCTGTATATCTTTTGGACCTGCGATTTCTTGTGCATATGCCCCAGGTTATATCCAAACTTTCGTTAGTTGAACATTTTTTGATTTGATCAACATAAAACCCCTCAAAAATTCGACCTTTGTCAGCTGTTCAGTTTTGACAGATTTCTGCCAATATTTGTGTTTGCCACTTTATCGCTTTCTTTTGAGTTCTTTTGATCACGGAACTTTTGGGGAGGTTGCTACAGTAGTATTTGCTATATATGTGGTGGTTTTGAGTTGAAACCTGAAGCAAAAAGAGGTTGATTATATGTTATGCTTGCACTAATGTTGCTAATAGATTTGTGTTTAGTTTTGTATGAAGGAAGTTTTCAAGTGTAGGGATTGCAGAATGATGAGATGAGTTGAGGAATGGACAAAATCTCAAGCTTGGGGATGCCCATGCATCACCCCAAGAAATATCCAAGAAGTACAAGCGTCAAAGCTTGGGGATGCCCCCGAGGCACCCCTTCTTCATCGGCAAAAATCAGGTCACCTTTCAAAACACTATATTTTTATTGCTTCATGCACTATGTGTTTTTCTTGGAGCATCAGTTTTTTTAGTTTTCTTAGTTGGTTTAGTTTGTTTGTTTGCTGCAATAAATGGTTGGACCCCAACAAATTTCTTTTGGAGAAGTTGCCTTGCTTTTCATTTGCAAAGAACGCTCTAGTTTTCACTCTTATTTAAAATCGAGTGTTCTTCTTTTTCTGCTACTGCCTTTGGTTTTCATTTTCGCCTTGATTTGCGTTCAGACCTTGTCATACCTTTTCATCAAGGTGTATTTTTTCCTCTGATCTTTATTGGTTTTCATCAAAAGAGGTGTCTTTAAAAATTTCAAATGGTGTTGGAAAAGAGAAAAAGCTTTGTGCAAAATAGTGGTACAAGAAGGAGCTTGTGTAGACTGCGGCTTAGGCTTTTTCATGTCATGCTTGATATCTTTTTGATAGTATGCTTAGTGGTTTTGCTGTAGCATAACTTGTCTCAAATAACTGAGATTGCTTAATGAGCCTTTGAAAAAATCATGCGTTGTTTTTATTGTATGGAAGCATTATTTTGGTTTTCTCCTTGATGCTTTATTTGGGTTGACTTGGCGCATGCTCACACATGTTAGACTCTTAGAAAGTCGCCAATAGCCTTCATGATCATTTAGTTTTTGACTTTTGATGCCATCTTATGCTTCTTTTAATGTCGCTTTGTCGCTTTGCATGATTATGACCATTATTTCTCTCTTAGTTGGTCGCTCCCAGTCTTTTGCTAGCCCTCGCCTTGTACTGAGTATGAGCTCTACTCGTGCATCCAACTCCTAAAAGCCAAAGTTTTCCAAAGTGTCCACCATACATACCTACTAGCAATTTGTTATTCCAAGTAAATTTGACTTGCTTTTATTTTCTCTTCAAACTAGTAGGGCGGCCCGCGCATTTGCGCGGCTAGATTTTGTATACATCACGTTGGGTATTGTTTTGATGTTTTATGAATTACTCAACTATAGTTTATTTCCTCTGTAAAAATAATTAATAATTAGTTTAATATTAATGTTTACATTACTGTTAATTTATAATTCAAAATATGGATTCAAGAAGCTATGTGGAAATAGTTGTATCATTGACATGATTGTATTTTGGTATAAATAATGTTTTCATTTATACCAAAATAAAAATGACATGATTGCATATTCATAGTATAGCAAGGTGGAATCACGATTCTGATAACTTTGAGACACAAATTGATATGTTTTAGTCTATAACTATATATGACATGCATATCTCATTACCGTTAGTCTTCAATTATCACTCTAAAAAAGTTTGTGATCCTACCATAGAGCTTCTGATCCTATTCAGAAGCACGATTCTAACAACTTCGCTCAAGCTTTCTCTTCTACTCCTCAATCCTCATCCTTGGTGTGTCCGCCTGAGTTGTTATACACTTACTTCCATGCACGTGTAACATACATACTCCCTCCGCTCATGAAAGAAGACCTACTGAGTTTTTCTAAAAGTCAAACAGTATCAAGTCTGACCCGGATTTTAGAAAAGACATATGGACACCTATAATACAATATTGATATCAGCTGAACAAAATTTTGTGACGTCAATAAACATCAGTTATGAGCCTTTTATTTATGAGTGGATGTTTTATGCTTGTTGATAACGTTATTTTGACACTGATGCCCGAATAGAAATCATAAATGATTTTATTTTAATTTTTATGTATGTCATTTACATGGTGAGTGTATTGTTATATACTACTATACAAACTATTTGAAATTTGGCAGTTTATGCATGGATTTTACATAGAGTTTCTTCAAAAAATTATTTATGAAAATGTATACGAACCTCGATAATGTGGGTTTTTGTGGTTAAACCTACATTTGAGATCACTATGGAGACTATCCGGTGTGGTTTTTCAGCCTAGATGTACCTAAACACATATGTTCCATGGATCCAGTGAAGCCTTATACAGAGGCTGGGTACATCAAGAACCTACTTTTAATTGGTGTCTTTTTCTATTAAATATTTAATAAATACAGATCATAATGCATGGTGTGAGAAACAATAAAAAAGCATAAAAATTCACATGAGAAATTTCCTAAAAAATGTTCACCTAAGAAATATGGAAAGCTGTTCGAGTTGGGTGGATTTTATTTTCTCTCATGTGGTGATTTTGCTTGGGAGAGCTTGCAAAAGGCTCAGGAAGTCAGGATCTAACCGTGATTTTGCAGAAGGTGTCCGTCAAGCACTCAAGCCAGTACGTGCGTCCGTCAGGTAACGCATCATTAATCTGCATGTCGACGGCCGGCACATCGCAGACTTCTGTTGGTCCGGGATGCAGGTACCTTGGGGGTATGCTGTAAACCGCCTAACTCGGCATGTCGACTCCAGGCGGTCGGCAGATCATAGACTTCCTTTTCCGATCTGGTATGCAGCTAGCTCGGACCTTGGAGTATGCCTAGCTACCTGGGTTAGATGCCTCTGTTTTTTTTCCTTTTATCAGGTTCTTCCATCTTCTTCCTTATGCTGGCCAAGTCCACGAACAAACGTCTTCTACTTGGATATTGTCCCAATTCGTAAGACTTGTTGAAGCGCGGTAGTAAATCAAGTCTGGGAGTTAACGCGGTAGTGCGTGCCGCTGGAGAGATAGCCCCCTAAGCCTCATCAGTGCGGAGGCCGCTGGATAACATGCACCGGTGTGATCTCGATGCATGAGTTCGTGAGGTCCAGTCATCTTTCTCCGTCCAGGCATCCAGGAACGTGGAAGCCAAACCTAGAACACATAGGTCAGACCGCAGGAGAAAATTGTCTTCTCTTGCGCGATCACAATCATGATCACGGCAGATGTTCTCCGGCTGGACAAGATCATTTAGTCCTACTAATCATAATCAGATAGGTGAAGAAATTCGTCTTGCCTCGCAAGATCACGATCACAGCAGATGTTCTCCCGCTCACCACTGGCAATGATTAATCAAAGAATTGATCGTGGACTTGCACACATCCTAATTAATCCTGCGGTGAGGGCGGTCGATCAATCTAAAATCACCGGCCGATCAAAGCTAAATCGTTCCTTCCATCCATCAGTGTTTCGCCCATGGCGAAGGTAAAAAGCTCGTGTGCTTGCCGCCATGTAGGTATTGAACGGAGGCGCCATCTAGTCTAGCCTTAAGACCGGCGTTAGTTGGTGCCTGTTTTGGCGGTGCAAAGCAGCTGGCGTTGCCTTTCTTCTCGGCTCTATGCTGCGATGCGTCGGTGGCGTGGTGATGAATCAAGATGGAGATTATAGCCCGTGAAAGAAGTGTTTGCATTAAATACGTTTACCCTTTCCTTTTTGTTTTTATTAACAGGATCTCTTCCTTTTGTTCCACCGTGATGGGCTGTACCAAGACGTGACGCATAAGGACACTGTATATCCGCATATCCAAATCAACACGTGATACTATTCCGCAACTTAATCTTGGTCGTTGGTCATTGTTAGATTTTTCCTAGTTAATCTACACCGTTGGTTGTTAGTTGTTTTAATAATATAATAGATTAAACTCTTACCAGTGTTATGCAAAATTCGGTCAGTAAAGCTCTCACGAACCGGAAGGCACACTTTACTTTTTCCTGTTCTTAAAAATTTGACATTGTGGTCTCTTATGTTGAGTTGTTATGCTTGCAAGTTGTAAGTTGGATTCTATCCCAGCCATGCTGTCATGGGGCAAGCTTTCAACATTGCACTTCTTATTTGAGTTGATATCGTGATCTTTTGTTTATGGATGCCCGCAGTGTGAAATGAATTGGGAATCTTGTGGGGATCATGGAGTTTGTATATGTGTTAGGGAAATGCCGGGCCGCCAATCTAAGCCATGCATAATTCATGGTGGAAATTTGCAGCATACCCATGGTGAACATTCGACGACGCATCTCACAATAAAAAGCTAAACAAAAGGCAAATAAAAGAGATGTCGAGGTGTTCATTGTCTGCTTGTCCTGTCATTTTGGTGTGGGCTTGTTCCATGTCATCGGGCACGGAGGTACCCCATTGGCAGTTCTCAATGATATGCATATACTTACAATGACAAGAGCCTTGCTTGGGACTCTAAGTAAAGTAGCATGAGGTTTGGGTACTCGTATTCACGGGACATGAGGTTTTCAACTTATGATTTGTCAAGAATATGCATCATAATTGTTCTCGCATTAACTTTAACCATTCAAGATGCTTATGATGGGGGCAATGAGAGCTCAAAGCCGGTAAGTACCATAATTTTTGAAGGTTATAAAACTTGCAATCACAGCTTCCCTCTGCGAAGGGCCTTTCTTCTACTTTTATGTTGGGTCACCACCTTCTATCTTTATGCACCATTAAGAGAGCATAAGTGTCATTCTTAGTGTGATATGCATTGTCCCAAAGTTCATTGATTGATTCATATTGTTGGTTTCACTTGTTCTTAAATTATTTGTATCTAGTCGCCCTCTTAAACTTGAAGGTGTCCTATGCATTTATGTTTCGCTCTCTTTGAAGGACAAGCTGAAAACCATTTGTATGTTTTTCCTTATGATTTGAACACACATTTGACTTTCATTGTTTCGTTTTCATGATCTTTTGTTTGTGTTCATTTGCATGTTTACAATATGGTTGCTAAGTTCTTATTGTCAAGATTATATCTTCATGCCCATGTTCTATGTTCTTATGATCCCAGCTCACAAATGCTTACATATATGATCAAGATTGTGTAGGTGCATGTCACCTCAAAAATTATTCTTTTTTATCACTTACCTACTCGAGGACGAGCAGGAGTTAAGCTTGGGGATGCTTGATACGTCTCCAACGTATCTATAATTTTTTATGCTCCATGCTTGTTTTTACACCATTTGCCTATTGTTTCGTTACACTTCGTGGCACTTTCATGCATTTTCCGGAACTAACCTATTAACGAGTTGCCACAGTGCCAGTTTCCTATTTTCTGCTGTTTTTGTGTTTCAGAAGTGATACACAGGAAATATTCTCGGAATTGGACGAAACAAGTTCCTGAAGTCTTATTTTACCCGGAAGCTTCCAGAGATCTGAAGGAGAGTAGGAGGGGAGCCACCAGGGCCCCACACGCAGGGGTGGCGCGGCCAGGGGCCTGGCCGCGCGAGCCTCGCGTGAGGGCCCCTGGCTCCTCCTCTGACATCGCCCCTTCGCCTATAAAGACCCCCCGACGGAAAAAACCTAAGTACCCGATCACTTTTCCAGAACACATCGCGATCCGCCGCCGCCATCGACCCGAAGATCGGGAGGGTCCAGAAGGTCTTCCCGGCACCCTGCCGGAGAGGGGAATCGCCACCGGAGGTCTTCTTCATCGCCATGCTTGCCTCCGGAGCGATGTGTGAGTAGTCTACCTTGGACTATGGGTCCATAGCAGTAGCTAGATGGTTGTCTTCTCCACCATGTGCTTCATGTTTAGATCTCATGAGCTGCCCTACATGATTGAGATCACCGTTATGTAATTCTACATGTTTGGTTTGTTGGGATCCGATGAATATTGGTGTTTATGATTAAGTTGCTGTACTGAATATTATCTTATGTTATCTCTATGTTGTTTATGATCTTGCATGCTCTCCGTTGTTAGTAGCTATCTTGGCCGAGTAGTTGCTAGTGACTCCAAGAGGGGGTATTTATGCTCGATAGTGGGTTCATGCCTCTGCTTAACCTGGGGGAGTGACAGAAACCTCTAATGTTGTAGATGTGCTATTGCTACTAGGGAGAAAACAACATTCATATGCTCAAGGGCATATGCTTTGTTTACATTACACACTTTGCTCAATGCAATTATCTGTTGTTCGCAACTTAATACTCATGGGGTGTTCGGATTGATATCCCCGGGAGTGGATTATTAGTAATAGATGCAGTTGGATGGCGGTCTATGTATTTGTTGTAATGCCCTGAGTAAATCTCATAGTGATCTTCTTGACATATCACGTTTATCTTTATTCTATCAATTCCCCAATTGTAATTTGTTTACCCAGCATGTGTTATTTATCTTATGGAGAGACACCACTAGTGAACTGTGGATCCCGGTCCTATTTCCATCATATTGCTATCACCTGTTTACTTTACTCGCAATATTTACTTTACTCGCATTACTTTTACTGTTTTCCACTCGATACACTCATAACCTTTGTTTCAAGCAAACCGGTGAGATTGACAACCTCATCGCAAGTTGGGAGCAAAGTACTTGGTTGTTTGTGTGGCAGGTTCCGCGTTGCAGCTAGCAAGCAAAGCTTGGACGAGCGCCATATATAAATTGTCCGAAGCTGTCGCAAACTAGCAAGCATCACCTTCAGTAGTTTGTCTCTCCTCTCCAAGAACGATAAACCTTGGTTTCTTAACTGAGGGAAAACCAGCTGCTATACTCATCACACCTTCCTCTTGGGGTTCCCAACGGGCTGGTCATTCACCACGCATCAATGAGCTACCAGGAATGCCACCAGATAGAGATGGGGAGTTTCTCATTGATTTGCTACCAGGCACTGGCCCAATAGCAAAGAGACCTTACCCTATGTCCATTGATGAGTTGAAAGAATTCAAGAAGGAACTAGAGGAGCAGTTAGGAAAGGGATTCATTAGAGAGAGTTCATCCTCATGGGGAAGCACCAGTCCTGTTGTAGAGAAGAAGCACAAAAGTCAGCATTTAGTTATGGACTACCGTTCACTGAACGAGGTGACAATCAAAAACAAGTATCCACTACCAAGGATCAATGACTTGTTTGATCAGTTGGAAGGAGCTAGTGTGTTTTCCAAGATGGATCTTAGGTCTGGATATTTTCAGCTCAATATTAGGGAACATGATATCCCCAAAACAGCCTTTGTCACTAGATATGGCTCGTATGAGTATACGGTGATGCCTTTTGGTTTAACCAATGCACCATCATACTTCATGAACATGATGAACAAAGTGTTTATGGAATTTCTAGATAAGTTTGTCATTGTATTTATTGACGACATACTAATCTATTCAAAGAGCAATGAAGAACATGAAACGCACCTTCGTGCGATATTGGAGAAGCTTCGAGAGCACAAACTGTATGCTAAGTTCAGCAAATGTGAATTTTGGCTCAGCGAAGTAGGATTCCTTGGACACATCATAACCAAGGATGGAATTGCAGTTGACCCAGCCAAAGTGACTGCTGGCAGAAGGGACCCCCCAAGAATGTTGGAGAAATTCGTAGTTTCTTAGGACTGGCCGGATATTACCGGAGGTTCATCGAGAACTTTTCATAGATAGCCAAACCAATGATTGAGTTATTGAAGAAAGAAAAGAAATTTGAATGGACTGAAGGATGTGAAAAAAGTTTCCAAGAATTGAAGAAAAGATTGGTGTGTGCACCTATTCTGTGCTTACCTGATCTAGAGAAGGAATTCCAAGTGTACTGTGACGTTTCACGTCAGGGTTTAGGTAGTGTATTGATGCAAGGAGTCAAAGTAGCAGCGTATGCCTCTAGACAACTCAAGAACCATGAATTCAACTATCCCACACATGACCTTGAGTTAGCTTCATTAGTTCATGCCTTGAAGACTTGGAGACATTATTTGATGGGAAAACGATATGAAGTCTTCACAACAACAACACAAAAGTTTGAAATACATCTTTACTCAGAAGGATCTAAATATGAGACAAAGAAGAAGGGTAGAACTCATCAAGGATTACGATTGAGTTTGCAATACCATCCTGGTAAAACAAACGTTGTGGCTGATGCCTTGAGTCATAAAGGCTATGTGAATTGTCTATTGACAGAAGTGTTACCAGAAGATCTATGTAATGGTTTGAGAGACCTCAGCTTGGAAGAGTGCCAGAAATTTTGTAGCCTCACTAGTGGTGCAACCAACACTGATGGACAAAACGAGAAGCTCAAAAAGGAGATAAAGAGTTAGAGAGATTAGAGAAGACTTGAAGGAAGGCAAAGCTAAAGGCTTTAGTGAAGATGAACAAGGAACCATCTGGTTTGAGAAGCGCATTTGTGTGCCCAGTGACTCTGATCTTAGGAAATTGATCTTCCAAGAAGCTCATGAGACACTGTATCTATTCATCCTGGTAATACCAAGATGTACATAGATGTGAAAGAGAGATTCTGGTGGAATAATATGAAGCGAGACATCGCGGAATATATAACCAAGTGTGATGTGTAGTAGGGTAAAGGCTGAACATCAGAAACCCGCAGGACTACTTCAGCCACTGAGATGCCAGACTGGAAATGGGATTAGATTGGTATGGACTTTATCACTGGATTACCCTGAACAAAATCAGGGTATGATTCTATTTGGGTAGTAGTTGATCATTTGACAAGATAGCTCAGTTTATACCAGTGAAGACCACCTACACTAGTGCCAAGTTGGCTGACATTTACATGAAGAGGATTATGTGCCTTCATGGTGTTCCAAAAAGTTTTGTGTCTGATAGAGGAACCCAATTTACCTCTCATTTCTGGAAGCAACTTCATGAGTCCTTGGGAACTAGGCTAGAATTCAGCACAACATTTCACCCGCAGACAGATGGTCAAACTGAGAGAGTAAACCAGATTTTGGAGGATATGCTGAGAGCATGTGCCCTAGACTATGGGTCTAGTTGGGATGACAACTTGCCTTACGCAGAGTTTTTCCTACAACAACAGCTATCAAGCTAGTATTGAGATGGCACCGTTCGAAGCTTTGTATGGTAAGAAGTGTACTACACCTTTACTATGGAGTGGGTAGGAGAAAGAAGTTTCTTCAACTTGACATTATTCAAGATGCTGAAGAGAAGGTTAGGTTAATCAAGGATAGATTGAAGATAGCCCAATCTCGACAGAAGAGCTACGCCGATAATAAGCGTAGGGACGTCACCTATGAAGTAGGAGAGAGAGCCTATCTCAGAGTATCGCCCCTTCGTGGAGTCAAGAGATTTGGGATCAAGGGAAAGTTAGCACCATGATTCATAGGACCATTCAAAGTCTTATCCCGCAAGGGAGAAGTAGCATATGAATTGGAACTACCAGAGATTCTTTCAACAGTACACAATGTGTTCCACGTTAGTCAGCTAAAGAAATGCCATCCAGAGATGTCAGAAACACCATTGAGAGATATAGTACCCCTCGAGGAAGTTCAACTAGAAAGTGATTTGACCTATGAGGAGAAACTGATCAAGATAATAGAGGCATCAGAAAGAAATACACGCACCAAGACCATCAAGTTCTGCAAGGTGCAGTGGAGTCACCACACCGAGGAAAAGCTACCTGGGAGCATGAAGATAATCTTCGAGAAGATCATCCTCACCTATTTGCTAGCCTTTCAAGCTCGAGGGCAAGCTTCATCTTAAGGGGGTTAGTCTGTAACATCCCAAGTTTTTAAATACAATAATCATCATGCATTCATGGCATATTGCATCTCTGTGACTCTTATAAAGTTTTGAAATCATATTTCACCAAATACTACTCTTTCATTTACCTTTTATATAAAATTTTAAAACAAAATGTTTTTCAGAAAGTTTATTATATAAATAGCCCCATTTGTTATATGGAAGCTAATTTGTACTTTAGCAAATATATTTATTTACAAATTTAACCAATTAGGGTTTGTGTGTTTCAAAACACATTGTTTATATTTTCAAAGTTTTCAGAATTTGAATTTTCTCTTTTCAAACAAGTTTTGCTTTTTCAAGTAACACAAAAACAGAAAACAGAAAATAGAAAAAAAGAATCACAACAAAAAAAAGAGAAAAGACAGCCACTGGGCCGACCCGGGACAGGACCAGCCCAGGAAAACCCCCCCGCAGCTCTCCCCTCTCCCTCTCACCGACACCCGGCCCCCCTGTCAGTTCCTCCCTCAACCTCCCTCCACTTTCTCTGCAAGCGCACGCGCCCACCTCCCCACTTCCCTCCACACGCCCCGAGCCTCCAACGGCCACACCGAGGCCACCTATAAGAAGGCCCCCCTCATCTCCCTCTCCTCTCTTTTACCCCGCTCGAGAAAATGCCGCCAGGCTGCGTATTTCGTCGCTGGAGTCTGCAGACATCGGTGTCGTTCGTCGTCGAATTCGACGCGTCAAGGCACCCCCGAGCCTCCTCTCATGTCCCATCTTCCCCCTCTCTCCTGCGCAACTACTGAGATAGTTTATTGGTCTAATTCCACAGCGAAACAAGCTCACCGTCGACACCCGAGCCGCCTCTATCTCCGGCCGCCGCTCCCCCGCTATAGGAAGATTCTGAAGACCCAACCTCACCCACGAGCCGCTGTGACGCCTGGAACATCATCCGCGAGTCCATCGCCGCCGTCGATCTCCGGAACCACGCCGTCTTTCGCCTCCAGTGCTGGAACTTACCGCCGGTGACCAAACCCTAGCCTCGGTGAGCACCCCCCTCAGATCTTTCCCCGCCGTCCGATCTAGATCCGGCCAAAATTAGAAGCCAACCCCAAATCAGTACCAGCCAGTACCGTGATGCCATGTAGCCTGCCCCGTCAGCCTCCAGTCAAACTTGAGTCAAATTCGTTTTCAAATTCAAAATTAAATTCCAAATTCTGTCATGATCTTGTAAATTCCATAGAAAATAATCTACTAGTCCAAATTTTGCAAACTTTATATCTCTGTAATCCTTCAAAAGTGTAGAACCCAATTATGCCATAATATCACAGTGTTACTATATAAAGTTTGAAATGAAATTTAAATGGCAACAATTGTCTGTTTGCATCAAATAAATCATAGAAATTGTTCTGCACGTCCAATTCTCTACAAATTTGTAGTCTCTGGATTCCTCAGAACATGTAGAATGCTCTGGAACTAAAAACTTTCAAATTTGAAACATGCACACACTTGCTACCTTCAAATTTGACCAAATCACTATTTTGACCACCATTTGATTTCTAAAATGATTTTGGAATGAAACCACTTGCAGTAGCTTTGTATTACTGTCCTCTATTAGTGGGTTCATAACAAATTTTCTCAAAGCATTGACAAACCAGAAACAATTTTGGGAAGCATTAGCCCAATTTTCAAATAACCAAATTGCCCTATTGCTTTACAAATGAACTAAAAAGCTTTTCCAACACACACTGTTTTCTAAACAGCATGGTTCACTAAATACAACATGTCAAACACTAACTTAGGTGTGAAATTAAATTGACATTTGCATACATGCATAGATGTCTATGGTTGCCATTTAGAACTAGTATGGTATGCTTGTGTAGGCTTGTATAGATTTATGAAGAGGAGCTGGACAACTGTTGTGACTGCGGAGTGGGCTGGGTGACCAAGGCAAGTGACACACGCTTTCTACCGGGCTTACTATATGCAGTAGTGTTTTTAGAGTAGTGGGCAGGAGTGGGTTCCAAAATGAGTGCAATGCATCCCTAGTAGTGTATAGTCCCACCCCTAAAACAACTCATGTTAGGTTGTAGCATTAGTGAAAAATGATGCCAATGCTTGTTTCTTTAGGTTGATGATTATTTTTGAAAAAAACTTAAACTTCAACCCAATGAAACACCTGGGTGGAAATGGCATTGCTTGGTTTATATTGAGTGGCTACCCAGGACCACACACCTGGCTGTCAACCCAGGACTTGTGTGGTGGTTTTCACCTAGGGGTACACTTGTGGACGGCCACCCAGGAACAAAGAGACTGTTCCTTGCTTTAGTGAGCTTCTAGTGCAGCCTTATGACAATATCGGCTCTGTCTTGACCAACTAGGATGTGAGGGTTCAACTTGTGTGTAAGACATTGGCTGGTAGCAGAATTATAGGTGGGAATGGGTCTTGCCAGTATGGTTGCTCGCTCCTTCTGAAATGTCTTGTCTCATTCTTCTTTCTGGGTAGAATGGGTCTTAAGGTGAAAGTGCACAACCTCTGTAGAGTTAAAAACTAAGATCTTAGCCGTGTCCCCGGTTATGGACAATTTGAGTTCCTAGACATGGATGAACGGAAGAGTCTCCTCACCTTTTCTGAATGATTAAAATTTGTTTAGAAACACTCAAGACAGGGACTACTCGGGGCTGCACACCTGGCTTTTCAACCCAGGACTTGTGTGTGGTTTTCACCTAAGGGTTATCCTGGTTTTGTTGAGTAACTACCCAGGGCTACATACCTTGCAAGTATGTGGTGGTTTTCACCTGGGGGTTATCTTGACCTTTAGAATTCTTCAATGATTTAAAAAGTTTTGATTTGAAAATGATAGGATAAAATTTGCTTTATGCAAATCAGCCAAAAGCTCCACCAGCCAAATATCATGTAGATAGCTCTTTCACAACAACCACCAAACATGTGTCATTTTCTAGTACATCATTGTACTGACCCCCATTCATGGGGCTGCATATTCAAATGTGCAGGTTATTCTGAGGAGGAGTAAGTTGATAGGATCTCGAGTCTACATACCAACATGACTGCCTATGGCGCATGGTGAAGATGGAGGCTCACTGCTACCTTAGTTTCCATTGTGTTTGTGATGTGTTGAACTCTGTCATTTGAGCTAGTCCATGTGACTAAGCTGGTTTGTAAGTTTAAAGACTTATGTATCTGGATCTGCATTGTAATCTTTGATACTATGCAATGAATACTATATTTTGTTCTGTGGTGCTATCAGTGATCCAGGGAATAACACTTAACACAGGTGTTCCACCTTAATCCAAAGGTGGGGCATTACAGTTTCCAAGTATTTGCCTCCAACCTTTACAGCTCAGCAAAGAAGGAAATTCTTTTATGATTTGAGGCATTATTTTTGGGATGACCCACATTTATATAAAGAAGGAGTGGATGGTATTATGCGAAGATGTGTTCCAGAATATGAACAACAAGAGATATTGAGGAAATGTCATGGTAGTGCTTATGGAGGACA
>QXEO01000861.1:58687-305677 GCA_007115705.1 Dactylis glomerata | reverse complement strand
CAAAAAGCTGGGCGCTGCAGTTAACGGGTCGTCATTTTCAATCAGACCCAAACCGAAAAAAAAGCAAGGAACGTTTGTGTTCCTCAGCCAGCTCAGCCTTACCTTAACTCATGTGATTTTGGGCTACAGATCTAGTTAACTGGAAGAATACATCTTTATTGTGGGAGATGCTATGAAAATATACCTTACAAGCTTAGGCAGAGAAATAAACTGAATAATTATAGAGTGAAACTTAGAGAAAAAAACAATAAAGAAGAAGATAACACATATTATGGGGATATATGATTCCTGTTTCCAAGTCAGACAAACTGCTACAATCAGCACATTAGCACACCATCACCATGTCACATGTATGATCTAAAGATCAGCCCTCCGATGGTGACGGTCTTGACACCACCAACGATCCCATTTGGATAATTTCAATGTTTCTCACCCTCAACCCTGACAGTGCACTTGAATATATTCTTGTCCCACTTCATATCATAGTCTTGTAAGAACTTACCCATTGTTGAGCATGAATGCGCGCAGTGTATCCTTTTTTTGCGAATAGGACTTTGCATTAAAAGATACAGCGAATAGTACAAAACAACATATGTGTGCCTATCCGTTGCCTCAATTCCATCATGTCAATGGTAACAGCATTCAAGTCTCATGCGAAACAATCACTATCAGGCAAGAGTACACAAAACTCAGGCAACCATCCGTGAAGAAAACAATAATGATTAGTAAGTGAAAGAAAAAGAAATAGTATAAAAACGACGTACAAAAGTGACTGCAAACTGACGTTGAGACTGAATACTAAGAATGGCAGTATCACTCTATGAATGACCAAACTGAGAGAAGAAATAGGAAAGCTAGTAAAACTGGGACTGACAAAATACTAATAATGTCAAGACACATAGAAACTTAAGACTAAGAATGACCCACTCTGAATGACCAAACTGAGAACTGAAATAATTCAAATAACCATGACCGACAATCATGCTTTCCACTAAAATACCCAGAAAAGAAATAGGAAAGACGGGTAAGATAGATACTAAAAAAATCATGATGCCATCACGACTAAAACTTAAGTCTGAAAACTGAATACTAATTAACCATAATCAAAAAGCATGATTTGCGCAAAAAGACTGAGAAAAAAGGAAAGAACATGTAAAATTGGGACTGGCAAAAGTAGACAACGAAACTGAATAACTATAACTAGAACTATGAAAGACTGACTAAACTGAAACTTAAGACTGAATACTAAGAATGACTACATTCAATCTGTAAATGACCAGACTGAGAAATGAAATACTTACTGGTTAACCAGAACTGAGAAATAAATATGAGAGACAAGAAAACTAAAATACTAATAATTACAATCGAAATGAAAGACTGAGAAAAAAAAAGGAAAGACATGTAAATTGTGACTGACAAAATGTAGACGACAAGACTTAACAACTATAATCTGGACTATGAAAGACTGAGTAACTGAAAATTAAGACTAAAGACTAAAAATGGTAACATTGAATCTATAAATCACCAGACTGAGAACTGAAATACTAATTAACCATAATCGAAAATCATGCTTTGCACTAAAGACTGAGAAAAAAGGAAAGAGATAAAATTGGGACAGACAAAATGTAGACGATGAAACAAATAACTAAATCTATAATCTGGGACTATGAAGACTGACTAAACTGAAACTTGATTGAAGACTAAGAATGACTACATTCAATCTGTAAAGAACAAAGTCTGTTTTTGCCCCCTAAACTTTTCACTTGGCTCATATTTCCCCCCCCTAAACTTTTACTTGGCTCAATAAACCCCCTAAACAATAAATATAACCCATTAAATTTGGCTCATATTAGTCATGATCATGTGTTTGTATGCGACTAATTGCAGATTTGCGAAGATACGGTCATAAGCCCATTGTTTGGCTGAGTAAAATCCTAATTAAGGGGGTAACATGGACCATTAGTGATAGTTTAGGGGGGTTTAGTAAGCCAAGAAAAGTTTGGGGGGCAAACATGAACTATGTGAAAAGTATAGAGGGGAAAAGCGGACTTTGTTAATGCCTTCAAATGATTAATCAACTTACTTACAAAGCATACATCTAAGCATAGCTTGCCATGACACACTCGTCATTTTTGAGCAACAAAGACACACTCATCAGAGAAACAAGCAAAGCTAGCTACACCTCATCTCTCTCCTGATCCATAGAAAACTAAAGTTCATGATAAATTACAGATGAATAAGCATCCGATAGCTTTGCTCTATGATCTATCCGGATTCCCACCAGTCCTGCATACGCTACCCTCTCCACTAACAACTCAGTCCAACACAAAGGGAGAAAAATCAAGCAGGCCTGATGGGGATTTTAATCTACACTACACTCTAACTGAAAAAAGCATCAGCAACACCACCCTGACACAAACACACACAGGAAAAGGGGATTGGGGAAAACGAGACTCTAATGAGAGGAATGTGCACAAATAAATCCCCTACAAACTGTTAGGTTAATCCTATTGACCCACACACATGAGCAGACATCTAGCCGTAAAATTTCTCTAAGACTCGACGGCCAATCCAACTTCCCGAGGCCTACGTACGCTATTCTCATCGCTAACATACAGACTCAATTTGCGACAGGGGCAATAGTTGAGGGCGACAGGGAACAGTAATAAGGTCGCGACGACGGGATCAGTACGAAGCGGCAACCGAAGACATCAGCGTCGCCCGCCGGCGATTCAAATGAGAGGCCAGGTGGAGTGAGATGAAGAGAAATTGTACCGCGCGGAGCAAGACGAAGGGTGGAGCGCATACAAACCTATGACGCCGGCGAACCCTTCTCACCGGCCACCGCGCCTCCGAATTTTGCCATCCGGCGAGCTGATGCGCTCGAGGAGAAAGACACTCTCCTCTTTCTAAAAAAAATCGGTCAGGAGAAAGACTGAACGGGCGTAGCTAAACGGGCTCAACCCGATAGATGATATGGGACCGATAAGACCAGACACCAATCCCCACCCGCGAATCTCAAAGACAACATCAGACGGCTAGAAAAACGACTGTGCGCGAATTGATAAACAGCTAGCTGTTGTTTAGCAGAAATCTTGATGTATGCCATTGTTTGTTCTCGCCCTGAGTTGTCATATGCTATGAGTTTGTTGAGTCGATACATGGCTAACCCTAGTAAAGAACATTGGAAGATTGTTCAATGGATTTTCAGGTATCTTCGTGGCACTTTCAAAGATTGTTTGAAGTTTGGTAGAACTGGAAAGGGACTGGACTTGTTGGCTATGTGGATTCGGATTATGCTGTTGATTTGGATAAGAGAAGGTCCCTTACAGGTTATGTGTTACTATTGGTGATTGTGTGTGAGTTTGAGGGCAACGTTGCAACCAATTGTTGCCCAATCTACTATTGGGGCTGAATATATGGCTATTGCTGAAGCATGTAGAGAGTCTGTTTGGTTGAAAGGTTATATGCTGAGCTTTCTAGTGATGATTCTTGCGTAAACCTGTTTTGTGACAGTCAAAGTGCTATATACTTAACTAAAGATCAAATGTTCCATGAGAGGAGCAAGAACATTGATGCCAAATACCATTATGTGGGAAATGTGGTCGCTAAAGGTAAACTCAAGGTATGCAAGATTAGTACTCATGATATCCTGCTGATATGATGACAAAGTCAGTTTCTGTTGCTAAGTTTGAGCTTTGCTCAAGCTTAGTTGGTATAACTGTTTAGCCCTAGTGGCTGTTTGGCGCCGAAAGAGTTTTCATTGTTTGCTTAGGAGATTTTGTGAAGTTCATGCTACAAGGAATTTATCTCAAGGTGGAGTTTGTTGTACGTTGATCCAATTCTATAAGAAGGCTAACGACGAAGCGAAGTGAGGCCCGTCGCCGAGAGGCTTGGGCCCTAACAGGAACGCCTGTGGGGGGTGCGGGGGGCGACAGCCCCCCACGGTATGGATCGTTGCCGCCGCCTATATATATTTTTTTGTAAGCCGTCGGCTAGGGTTTATGACATCATAAGATAATCTACGGCGTTATAAAACACTTCCGATATAGTGAAGTTTTGCTGGCTGACGCCCGTGATTTTACTTTTTTTGTTGGAGAGGGTTTTTTCATATTAAATCTTATGTCTCCGTGCTGTGATTTTTTTTTCGTTCTTTGTTATTGGCTATCGCTTTTGTAACACGATCTATCATCTCATGCATATGGCCGCCGTGACGGCCGGTCGAGCTAATGCGGCCGGCAGCGCATCGATCGTCTGCAGGTCTGTTACTGTGTTACATGAAACTCTATCTGCAACGCCATGCTCGAATGCTAACGAACGGCTGGTGTGCATGGTGCATCAGATGCACGACTACTATTGTACTCCATCATGCATGTCAGCCAATCCCAGCACCACTTCATGGGGAACTTCTGCAAGTCCACCCAATCAACGTCTAGCCAATGAGCCATTGTCTCGAAATTTCCAGGAAAAAATGCATGATTGCCAACAGCTCGATCGTAACGTACGCACGTCGCTGAAACTAAACGCCTTTTAGCAATCAATCGGGTTGGTGAGTTGGCCGGAGCCGGTCCCCGGGAAGCAGCACGCGAAGGATAATGGGAGGAGCGGCGGCATGAACAGGAGCTCCCAATCAATCAATGGCGTTACGGCCGGACCGTACCTGTTACGTGCACAGCAGCCAGCTAGCGCGCCGCTGGAGGCTCGGCGCCATCACTCCCTGTTGCGGCGTGGTCGCTGTCATGCCGGAGATCGATTCCGTACTGTGACCGGCCAGCTCGATCGACGATTCCGGCGTGCCGTTGCAGGAGTACATTAGCCATATTCGGCCGGCCAGCTGTTCAAAAGCTCCACCGGCGAGCACCATCGGACTACTTTCCTCTGCGCGGTCGCCGTCAAGAAATGGAAGGAGGAGTGGAGGAACAAGGCCGCAATCATCTATATCTATATCTATACCAATATAAAAAAATACAGAAAGGGACAGATCTAACAAATTTTAACCATTAGATTGGCATCTAATGATCCAAAACGTCACCATCATTAGCGCTAAAACACCCTGAACGGATAACACACGGTCACACCGGTTCAGAAAAAAAACAACCCTCATTAGCGCTGATTCCCAGTCCGCCGCCCGACGCAGACCGCACCGCCGACGCCCCGACGCAGAACTCCGCTTGACGCCAGGCCTCCGCCCGACGCAGACCTCCGCCCGACGCCCGACGCAATCCGCCGCGGCTAGACGCCAGGCCGTCGCCGCCTCCGCCCGACGCCATCCCGCCACCACCGCACGACGCCGGCACGTCTCCCGCTGCCGCATGCCGCCACGCCGTCGCCCGCCGCCTGCCGAGCGCTACCGCTCTGTCTTCGCCGCCGCATCTCCTCTTCCCACACATCCGTGTCGCATCCAAGCTCCCATGGCCGCTTTCCTCCGCCTTTGTGTGCTCGCTCGCTGTTCCCAGGCCGTAGGCACCGAGGTATATATGTTGTACGTCGTACGCCTCGATTCCCATGGCCGCCTTCAAACGGGAACTGTGACGAGGCTGAGAGGTACGGTGCTCCAACGTCAATGATCTGCTGTGCCGAACCCTATCCATCAACCCTGCAGGTCTCTCTCTTTCAGTTAGGACCTGCTGGTCTCTCGATCTAGACCTGCTGATCTCTCTCTCTCTTCGTTCCACATGAACAGTTTCTTCTAGGTTCTTCTTTTTTTCAGGAGATGGCAGTGTTGTGGGGGAAAGAGGAGGCAGAGCGGAGGTGGGCATGCTGAAATTAGTCCTGGTGTATATCCCCTATTAGGTGCATAATGGTAGAACATGTAAGTCTAGCTCGAATGATAT
Organism: Dactylis glomerata; assembly: GCA_007115705.1. Classification (NCBI taxonomy): domain Eukaryota; kingdom Viridiplantae; phylum Streptophyta; class Magnoliopsida; order Poales; family Poaceae; genus Dactylis; species Dactylis glomerata. The sequence goes on along the minus strand of QXEO01000861.1, from coordinate 299,843 downwards.
TTTTAAGCAGGTGCAGAACACTAGTGGAAAAAGAGGCTTCTATCCGCCACTTTTAGTCTCCAAACTATTTGGGCCGAGACTAAAGGGGCATTAGTCCGGTTCGTGCCGCTGGGGTACGGCCAGCACCTAGTCCCGGTTCGTAATGGACCTTTAGTCCCGGTCGTGGGGTGGCGGGCAGGAACCCCACTAGCGGCGGCCTTTAGTCCCGGCCCGTGTTAACAACCGGGACTAAAGGGCGACCTTTAATCCCGGCCTTTAACACGGCCCGGGACTAAAGGCCTCCGCCTATAAAATGGAGCTTCTCTTCCCCCGAGCCTGCCAGTACACTAATGGTGGTCGGAAGCTTGGCTTGAGTGGGGAGGTCATGCCCAATTTTTTTTATCAAAATTATCTAAGATTTTGAGTTATTTCCTTATCCAATTGGTTCAAAAGGTTAGCAACTTCACTCTCTCATCTTTAATTGCTATTTAGCTCATATAATGCTCTAGATGTGGTGAGATTTGTGGCTTTAATTTGGGATAATTATGGGAGTTTATTTGATTTATATAGAATTTGAGCTTAAATTAATTCCTTAGTTTGCACATGTGTAGAGGTGGTGTACTTGTATGTTGACCAAAATGAGTATGGAGTAGAAATTTGTCATGCACATATATAGCTCTTTTTATGCTCAAAAAATAGAGGGATTTGTGGAGTAATTAATGTTAGAAAGTAATGTGGGGGTAATTGTGAGCTTATGTGATTTACAATAATAACTTTTGAGTAGGATTTGTTTGCAATAATAACTTGTAAGTATGAGGCATTTTCTTGATTGATTTCCATGCACATAGCTCTTTTTATTCTCAAGAAAATAGAGGATTTGGGAGTAATTTTAGAGAGTAATGTGGGGGTATATATGATTTATATGCAATGTGAGTTTCATTCCTTGTATTAATTTGGTTTATTATATACTTACATAATAATGCAGATGAACCGGCAATGGATGTACGGTAGCCGAGTCTCAAGCGAGTTCATTAAGGGCTTACAGGATTTCCTCCGTGTGGCTGATGCGAACAAGCGGAATGGTTTTGTTGTCTGTCCATGTAGTGTGTGTAAGAATCAGAAGAATTACTCTTCCTCAAGAACCCTTCACGTGCACCTGCTTCAGCACGGTTTCATGCCCAGCTACAATTGTTGGACCAAGCACGGAGAAAGAGGTGTTACAATGGAAGACAATGAAGAAGAGGATGATGACAACTATCCTGGATTCCCTGAATACGGTGATACTTTCATGGGAGAAGCTGAAGGGGGAGCTGAAGGGGAAGCTGAAGGAGACACACATGATGAGCCCCCTGATGATCTCGGTCGGACCATTGCTGATGCACGGAGAGAAACAAAACTAATAAGGAGAGGGAGAAGTTGGATCGCATGTTAGAGGATCACAAAAGTCCTTATACCCAAACTGCCAAAATGGTCTGAAAAGCTGGGTAGCACACTTGAATTGCTGAAATGGAAGGCAGAGGAAGGTCTATCTGACTCCGGATTTGAAAAGTTGCTGAAAATGATGAGGAATATGCTTCCAAAGGATAACGATTGCCCACCATACGTACGAAGCCAAAAAGATTGTCTGCCCTCTAGGTTTAGAGGTTCAGAAGATACATGCATGTCCTAATGACTGCATCCTCTATCGTGGTGACTACGAGAATTTGACTGAATGCCCGATATGCACTGCATTGCAGTATAAGATCAGAGGAGATGACCGGTGATGTTGAGGGCGAGCCCCCCAAGAAGAGGGTTCCTGCCAAGGTGATGTGGTCTGCTCCGATAATACCACGGTTGAAACGTTTGTTTCGGTGCAAAGAGCATGCCAATTTATTGCGATGGCACAAAGGGATCGTTTGTCAGACAGGATGTTGAGACACCCCGCTGATGGGTCTCAATGGAGAAAGATCGACAATAAGTTTAAAGATTTTGCAGGTGACACAAGGAACATACGGTTGGTCTAAGTACAGATGGCTTCAATCCTTTTGGGGAGCAGAGCTCCAGTCATAGTACCTGGCCCGTGACTCTATGCATCTATAACCTTCCTCCTTGGTTGTGCATGAAGCGGAAGTTCATATGATGCCAGTGCTCATCCAAGGTCCGAAGCAACCCGGCAACGATATTGATGTGTACCTAAGGCCATTAGTTGATGAACTTTTAGAGCTGTGGGCCAAACCAGGTGTACGTGTGGGATGAGCACAAACAAGAGGAATTTGACTTACGAGGGTTGCTGTTCGTTACCATCAATGATTGTCCTGCTCTTAGTAACATTTCAGGACATACAAACAAGGGATACAAGGCATGCACGCACGTTTACAAGAGACTGAAAGTATATATTTAGCTAATTGTAAGAAGAATGTGTACCTATCGCACCGTTGATTTCTTAGCAAAACTCATGCCGTAAGAAAAAAAAAGGCAAGCATTTCAACGGTAAGGCAGATCACCGGGACAAGCCTAAGGAACATACTGGTGATGATGTATTCGATATGTTCAAAGATATAGAAGTAATCTTTGGAAAGGGTCCTGGCGGACAATCTGTTCCGCATGATGCAGATGGACACCACCCATGTGGAAGAAGAAATCTATATTTGGGAGCTTGAGTATTGGAAATTCCTAGAAATCCACTCTGCAATCGACGTGATGCATGTGACAAGAATCTTTGCGTGAACCTGCTAGGCTCTTGGTTGTGTATGGGAAGACAAAAGATACAAAGGAAGCTCGACAGGACCTGCAACATGTGAAAGACCCAGAAGACCAACATCCAGAACTGTTTCAAGGTCGCGCCAGCTACGCTCTTACTAAAGAAGAGATCACCTTTTTTGAATGCCTGAACAGTATCAAGGTCCCGGCTAGATTCTCATCAAATATAAAGAGAATAAAAATATGGCAAGAAAAAGTTCCAAAACCTAAAGTCTCATGACTGCCACGTGATTATGATGCAATGCTTCCAGTTGCATTGAGGGGGCTTCTACCGGAAAATGTTCGACTAGCAATTGTGAAGCTATGTGCATTCCTCAATGCAATATCTCAGAAGGTAATCAATCCAGAAGATCTACCATGGTTACAGAATGATGTGGCCCAATGTCTTGTCAGCTTCGAGCTGGTGTTCCCACCATCGTTCTTTAATATTATGACGCACTGATGACCCACAAGTATAGGGGGTGTATCGTAGTACTTTCGATAAATAAGAGTGTGGAACCCAACGAGGAGCAGAAGGTGTTGATGAGTGGTTTTGATCAAGGATTCACTGTAAATACTAGCAAACAGGTTTTCAGGGGTATTTGGTAATGCGAGTAAATAAAGTGCGAGTAAATAAAAGACAGTAGTAACAATTGCAGCAAGTGGCCCAATTCTTTCTTCAGCAAAGGACAAGCCAGTTGTGTAACTTATAATAACCAAACGTTCTCGAGGACACACGGGAGTTTCTGTCAAGAGCTTTCGCTTCATAAAGCCAATAGTCTTTATTGGTTTGATAGGTGTTATGGGGGTGAACCTGTGCTAGCGCAACTACCCTTACTAGAATAAATACACACTTGTGATTATACCCTCCTGCAAGCATCCGCAAATACAAGAAAGTAATTAAGATAAATCTACCACAGCCTTAAACTCTAAGATCCTACGCTCCCTGGTGCAACGGTTTCCCAATGGAGGTTTAGGTTTCTGTCACTCCAGCAACCCCACAATTGGTAGCCAAATACACAATGCATCTCACTAGGCCCATAAATGGTGAAGTATCATGTAGTCGACATTCACATGACACCACTAGTGAAATAGCACCACAACAATATCAAACCATTAAATATTTCTCAACAATAATTCACTACTAATATCTTGACTTCTCCCATGTCCTCAAGAACTAAACGAACTACTCACAAGACATCATATGGATCATGATCAGAGGTGAAATAATGGTAAATAACAATCTGGACATAAACCTTAATTCAACGGTTCCACTCAATAGCATCAACTACAAGAGTAATCAACACCAGGAAAGTTTCCCCTATGAATATAACAAGATCCAACTCAAGTTGTTACAGCGGGATGGCATGGTGATGATGGAGATGAAGGTGCTGGTGATGGAGATGATGATGATGATGATCCCGATGAAGTCTAGTGCGATGGTGATGACGACGACGATCTCCCCTCTCCGGGAAGGAATTTCCCCGGCAGATTTCTGCGTGCCGGAGAGCTTTTCTCTCTCTGGTGTTTTTCGCCCCGCAGAGGCGGCGGTGTTTAACTCTGAGCCCCCCCTTGACTTGGGTTTTCAGGGACGATTAAGTACGCGAAGGGGCGAGACCAAAAGTGGGCCAGTGTGGCCTCACACTAGGCTGGCGCGGCCAGGGGTCAGGCCGCGCCACCCTGGCGTGAGGGCCCCTCCTGGCTCCTCTCGACTCCTCCTTCTGGCTTCCTGAGTCTTCCGGGAAAATATAATTTCCTGGTATTTTTCTAGAATTTTCCTGATCTTCAAAATATGGTCCCTTGATGGTCCTTTTTCCAGCAGAATCCTGACTCCGGCAGCAAATCCTCCAATGATCATCGAACATGTGAAAACAAAGGAAATAACATAAGTATCAACTTTAAATATGAAATATATCAATGAATAACAGTAAATTATGATACAAAATAGTGATACAAAATGGACGTATCAACCCCCCAAGCTTAGACCTCGCTTGTCCCCAAGCGAAAACTAAACTCGGTAAACATGACCACAGGTTTATGGAGTGAAGTGTCGATAATCAAAATACGGACAAGAAGCATCACATTCACCAAGGCACAAATTATAATAGACAGCAACTTCCCTTTATAAGATATAGACTTGCAATAGGTAAAAGGGAATCACATGTAAAGATGCACAAGGTAAACTATAATTGGCAATGGCAAACCTTAGTTCTTGGTCAAAGAATGATGAACAAGCTATTCTTTCTTTTAAACGGAGCCTTTTAAAACAGAGCTAATATAGCAAAGACCATATGCTCAACAAAATAAACTTTTGCATTGATAGAAAGCTTTCAAAGATATATTCCCTCAGACAAAAGCATTGTACAAAACAAGAAAGATAGTAAACATGATTAAATGAATCAACATATGGATGAGTGAAACATAACAACTCAAATGCTTGCTTGAGATAGAGGGGAATAGGTTGACTCAACATAAAAGTAAAAGATAGGCCCTTCGCAGAGGGAAGCAGGGATTAAACATGTGCTAGAGCTTTTCATTTGCAAAACAGAGGTAAAAAGTTATTTTGAGAGGTGGTTGCTTTTGTCAACGACTAGCAACGGAGTTCTTGATATCTTCCATACTAAACAAGTGAGAGCGGTTCCGAGATGTTTGATTAATTGGCACATTGGTGCTCTTTTATAGCTTTGCACTCCTCCCCACCTTTTTCCTTTCTCAAACCATGGCTAACCGATTCCATCGGGTACCGACCAACTTTCACATACCAAGGAGGAGTGCTCTTTTCTTTCTTTTCTTTTTTAAGATTATAATGGTCTGACCAGCTCCCTTGCAAAATTAATGACGAGCAGATGAAGCTGCCTAGTCGAGGGGTACTTTAATTTAGTATGGAAGATAACAAACCCATCCACTACGTCCTCATGAGCTAAAAACAGTGGCACAAAATGAGAAGTGTTTGAAGGTTTTTGAAAGGTAGCACATGAAAATTTACTTGGAATGGCTTGAAATACCATGCAAAGGAATTTATAGTGGACTCTTTGGAAGTGACTTGGCTTTTGGGAATTGGATGCACGAGAAGTATTCCCTCTCAGTACAGGTTTTTTTTTGGCTAGCAAGGCTGGGTAGCAAGCATAAGAGTTGCATGAAACAGACAAACATACATATAATAAGAACAATCATGCAAACTCCCTTGAAGGCACAATGATTTTGACTTTAGGAATAACAATGCTTATAAGCGAAACATGAAGGATAAACTGAAGTGATGTAACTACAAGCACTTCTTTATTTTTTTCTACTCAAACCTCAAGGTAAAGTTCCTACTGACCAAGCTAGGTTTGCCAAAACCAACTAAATTTACTCATGCTCCCAAAGTGATACCAATACCAATCAACAAGACTAGTCATACAAGAGAGATTGCAAACTAACATAAAGTGTGCAGAAAGTAAACGATAAAACTTCTCATTAATATTTTATTACCGCAACTCACACCAAGGGATACATAGATAACCAACTAAGGAGGATACTCCCAAACTGCAAACTATTCTATAAGATAACTTCTCTATTCATGATATGACTCTACTTGAAAAGTAAATGAGCAAAAGGTAATGATGTGATACCGCGGCACTCCCCCAAGCTTGGAACAAGCCAAGGGGATGCCTATACCGATGACGAATTACTCCTTTGGCGGTGGCGGTGGATAATCTTTAATAAGCTTCTCAATCAAATCTTTCAGATCATCAATCTTGTGACCGAGGTTACGAATCATCTCAGAATTGTGCTCAACACGGTTCATGAACCTGTCAGCAAGAGAATCCCAGCTCTTGGAATTATTTCCCCATCCTTCTTTACTCTTGGAGCTTTCTATCCCTGCATTGTTAGAATGATCTATATCCCAGCCAGAGGGTAATCGTGATCTGGGCACCTTTTGAAACTGATGTTCATGAATTAGAGTATGGAAAGGATTTTGGCCTGACGAAGATGTCCGTGGAGCTAAGGTGTGACGCGGCACACCCCCTCCGGTCCTTATGCGAGCACTCTTCTTGAACTTGTCATGATCTTTCACCACCCCTATGCTGGCAATCATGGTGTTTGGCCTTGAACTTTGATCTTCCTCCTCGTCTTCACTTTCAACCTCTTCTTTCAGCCGAAAGTCTTTGGTGTCATCTTCCGGAGGTGTCTTCTCCTTGTCATCGCTTGAAGAGGCCATGGCTCCCCCAAGCTTAAGATCAACTCCTGACAGAAACAGCTCGAAACAAAACATGACGAGAAAATGATATACAGACCTCGGGGACTCCGGGGGGTTAAATAGGCAAAAATTATACATCGAAACGAAATCACAGGAGGAAACCGGGACGGAAACGAGTTCCGGGGTGCTCTCACACCTAGGTGGCGCGGCCAGGGGTGGGCCCGTGCCACCTATGTGTGAGAAGCACACGGACTCCTTTTCCTGCCCGTTTTCATCTCGTGATTTTTCATATTTATTAAAAACAGCAAAAATATTAAAGGAAGAGCTTTTCGCGAAACTTCTCTGACTAGAACTGTTACCTATTCAAAAACGAACTCTGCGGGTACCTGCAATTTGTCTTGGATGAATTCTTCCGGAGAAACTGTTTCAATAACATCAACATCTTCATTATAAGAATCTCCAGAAATATAATGTTTGAGTCTTTGCCCATTCACCACTTGTGTAGAGTCATCTTTCAATGAAGCAATCTCAATAGCACCTGAGCGGTACACTTCCACAATAACATATGGTCCTTCCCATTTAGAGAGTAATTTTCCTGCAAAAAATCTGAGACGAGACCTATACAATAGAACTTTCTCACCAACATGAAACTCTCTCTTAAGAATTCTCTTATCATGCCATTGCTTGACTTTCTCTTTAAAAAGCCTGGCATTCTCATACGCTTCGTTTTTCCACTCATCTAGAGAACTCAAATCTAACAACCTTTTCTTACCAGCTAGTTTAAAATCTCTATTAAGCTCTCTCACTGCAGAAAAAGCTTTGTGTTCTAATTCTAAGGGCAAGTGACACGCTTTTCCGTAAACCATCTTATAAGGAGACATACCCATGGGGTTCTTATAAGCAGTTCTATAAGCCCATAAAGCGTCGTTTAACTTACTAGCCCAGTTTTTCCTAGATCTATTGACAGTCTTCTGCAAGATAGACTTGATTTCTCTATTAGAAAGCTCTACCCGCCCACTAGTTTGGGGATGATAAGCAGAAGTAATTCTATGATTGACATCATATTTAGCAAGAGTTTTTCTAAAACCACCGTGAATAAAATGAGAACCTCCGTCAGTCATAAGATATCTAGGCACACCAAACCTAGGAAAAATAACATCCTTAAGCATTTTTAACGAAGTCTCACCATCGGCACTCTTTGTAGGTATGGCTTCTACCCATTTAGTAACATAATCAACAGCAACAAGTATATGGGTATAGCCTTTTGAAGGAGGAAAAGGACCCATAAAGTCAAATCCCCAACAATCAAATGGTTCAATAACAAGAGTGTAACTCATATGCATTTCATTGCGTCTAGAAATATTACCAACTCTTTGACATTCATCGCAAGATAAAACATACCTTCTGGCATCTTTAAAGAGGGTTGGCCAATAAAAACCTGATTGTAGAACCTTTTGCGCGGTTCTATCTCCAGCATGATGCCCTCCATAAGCACTACCATGGCATTTTCTTAAAATCTCTTGTTGCTCATATTCCGGTACACATCTTCGCATAATACCATCAACTCCTTCTTTATATAAGTGTGGGTCATCCCAAAAAAATGCCTCAAATCATAAAAGAATTTTCTTCTTTGCTGAGCTGTAAAAGTTGGAGGCAAATACTTGGAAACAATAAAGTTAGCATAATCAGCATACCAAGGAAGGTCTCACGAAGTTACATTTATTGCAGCCAACTGTTCATTTGGAAAACTATCATTAACAGGAATAGGATCAAAAGAAATGTTTTCCAATCTAGACAAGTTGTCAGCCATAGGATTTTCAGCACCTTTCCTATCTACGATATGCAAATCAAATTCTTGTAAAAGCAACACCCATCTAATAAGCCTAGGCTTAGCATCCTTCTTAGTCATAAGATATCTAATAGCAGCATGATCAGTATGAATAGTAAATTTAGAATCAACAATGTAAGATCTAAACTTATCACATGCAAAAACAACAGCAAGAAACTCTTTCTCAGTAGTAGCATAATTCTTCTGAGTAGCATCAAGAGTCTTACTAGCATAATGAATAACATTCAACTTATTATCTACGTGCTGTCCAAGAACATCACCAACAGCAAAATCACTAGCATCACACATAATTTCAATAGGTAAATTCCAATCAGGTGGTTGAACAATAGGAGCAGTAGTTAAAGCCTTCTTAAGAGTTTCAAAAGCTTCCTTATAATCATCATCAAAGACAAATGGTACATCTTTTTGAAGAAGATTAGTCAGAGGCTTTGAAATCTTAGAGAAATCTTTAATAAACCTCCTATAGAAACCAGCATGACCAAGAATACTACGAATACCTTTAACATCTCTGGGACAGGGCATTTTCTCAATTGCCTCCACTTTTGCTCTGTCAACTTCAATACCTCTTTTAGAAATTTTATGTCCAAGGACAATTCCTTCATTCACCATAAAGTGGCATTTCTCCCAATTAAGAACAAGGTTAGTTTCTTCGCACCTCTGCAAAACTTTATCAAGGTTGTGCAAACAATTATCAAAAGAAGTTCCATAGACAGAAAAATCGTCCATGAAGACCTCCACAATTTCTTCACAAAAGCCATGAAAAATAGCAGACATGCATCTTTGAAAAGTAGCAGGAGCATTGCATAAACCAAACGGCATACGTCTATAAGCATAAGTTCTATAAGGACAAGTAAAAGTGGTTTTCTCTTGATCTTCCTTTTTAACAGCAATTTGAGAAAAACCAGAATAACCATCAAGGAAACAAAAATGAGTTTTCTTAGACAACCTTTCTAACATCTGATCTATAAACGGTAAAGGGTAATGATCTTTCTTAGTAACTTTGTTTACCTTCCTATAATCAATGCACATTCTATAACCAACTAATACCCTTTGAGGAATAAGCTCATTATTCTCATTAGGCACAACATTCATACCTCCTTTCTTAGGAAGACAATGAACAGGACTAACCCATCTACTATCAGCAATAGGATAAATAATACCAGCATCAAGGAGTTTTAATACCTCATTTCTTACCACATCTTTCATCTTGGGAATTAGGCGGCGTTGATGCTCCACGACTGGTTCGCGTCTTTCTCCATATTAATGGCATGCTGACATAAAGTGGGAGAAATCCCTTTTAAATCATCAAGAGTATATCCCATAGCTCCTCGGTGTTTCCTCAATATCTCTAATAATCTTTCTTCTTCCTTTCCTGAAAGTTTAGAGCTAATAATAACAGGATATATTTTCTTATCATCTATATAAGCATACTTAAGATTATCAGGCACAGGCTTTAATTCAAACACAGGATCTTCCTTAGGTGGCAAAGTGGTACCAAGATCCTCCACAGGTAGATTATGCTTGATTAATGGTGGTTGACGAAGAAGAATATCATCAATCTCTTCTCTTTCCTTACTGAAAACATCACTTTCATGATCTTCCATGAATTGCTGCAAGGCATTATTAGGAGCAAGCGCAATAGAAGCAAGCTGTTCAACTCGAAAATTTTCATTAGGCGTGTCATTTTCATAAGAAGTCTTAGCAAACTTGGAAAAATTAAACTCATAAGACTCTCCATTAAACTTAGTAAAAAATTTCTCCTTCTTACAATCTATCACGGTGCCACAAGTGTTCAAAAATGGTCTACCAAAAATAATAGGACAAGTTTTACTAGCCTCCTTACCAAGTACTAGAAAATCAGTAGGGTATTTAGTCTTACCGCAAAGAACTTCCACATCTCGAACAATACCAAGAGGCCAAACAGTCTGTCTATTAGCAAGCTGAACAACCACATCAATATCTTCAAGTTCACAAGCACCAATCTCATGCATAATTTCTTTGTAAAGCTCTAAAGGAATAGCACTTGCACTAGCACCAATATCACATAAACCATAATAGCAATGATCTCTAATCCTGACAGAAATAACAGGAACACTTGTTTTCCTATGCTTTTTAGGATGTGAGAGAATGTTAGAAGCATCTTCACAAAAAATAATATATTCATCCCCTACATCTTTAGTAACAAGATCCTTCAATATAGCTACAGGAGACTTAATAGTAATTTGCTCATCAGGTTCTGCAGCTTTCTTAGTACTTTTATTAGACACACTTACCAAAGTAGAATACTTCTTTACCTTAGCAGGGAAAGGTGTCTTCTGAAAATAAGGCTCAGGCACAATGCTATCAACAGTACAAACTTCAGTAGCTGCAGCAGGTATATGACTAATAGAGTCTTTATAAGGCGCATGATATTTGTTCCAATCTTTCTTTGGAACATCAAGATAAGAGGCAAAGGCCTTAAGACAATTAGCAAGTATTTGTGAATCAAGACCATAAGCAGTGCTAACACTATGAAAGTCATCGGTTCCCATAAAAGATTTAATGCATTCATAATCATAGTTTATACCTGACTTCCTACCTTTGTCGTTTTCCCATCCTTCAGTATTCTCTTGTATACGGTCAAGAAGTTTCCACTTAGCATCTTCTTTCATATGAGTAAATGATCCAAAGCAAGAAGCATCCAAATAATCCTTATCAGGAAGAGTAAGTCGCGCATAAAAATTATCAATAACAATATTATTGGGGAGCTCATGAATGGGGCATTTGAGCATTAGTAACTTCAATCTCCCCCACGCTTGGGCAATACTTTCTCCATCATGAGGCCAAAAATTATATATCCGGTTACGGTCTTTACGAATTTCACTTGGAGGATAAAACTTGGAATAAAAGAGAGGTACAATATCCTCCCATGCCATAGATGGACCATCTTGGAGTAGTCGATACCACTCTTCAGCTCTGCCTTTCAATGATAAAGAGAATAATTTCTTCTTGACCTGGCTTGGTGAAATACCTGCACATCTGAACAACTCGCATAATTCATGTATAAATAATAAGTGATCACCCGGATGGATAGTTCCATCTCCTGAATAGCCGTTATCCATAATATGCCCAACAATTTTCATAGGTATTTTAAAAGGATCAATTTCAGCAGGTGGTGGCGGTGGTGGTTCATCCACATGTGCAGCAGTAGTAGAAGTGTTTCCAAATAGGAAACCAAATGGAGAGTTCTCCATAGCAGAGTAAAATAAAAATAAAAGACAAAATAAAAACAATACTCACAACGACGGTTACCTTTACCAAGTCCACTCTTCAATAGCGCTACACTCCCCGGCAACGGCGCCAGAAAATAGTCTTGATGACCCACAAGTATAGGGGGTGTATCGTAGTACTTTCGATAAATAAGAGTGTCGAACCCAACGAGGAGCAGAAGGTGTTGATGAGTGGTTTTGATCAAGGATTCACTGTAAATACTAGCAAACAGGTTTTCAGGGGTATTTGGTAATGAGAGTAAATAAAGTGCGAGTAAATAAAAGACAGTAGTAACAATTGCAGCAAGTGGCCCAATCCTTTCTTCAGCAAAGGACAAGCTGGTTGTGTAACTTATAATAACCAAACGTTCTCGAGGACACACGGGAGTTTCTGTCAAGAGATTTCGCTTCATAAAGCCAATAGTCTTTATTGGTTTGATAGGTGTTATGGGGGTGAACCTGTGCTAGCGCACTACCCTTACTAGGATAAATACACACTTGTGATTATACCCTCCTGCAAGCATCCGCAAATACAAGAAAGTAATTAAGATAAATCTAACCACAGCCTTAAACTCTAAGATCCTATGCTCCCTGGTGCAACGGTTTCCCAACGGAGGTTTAGGTTTCTGTCACTCCAGCAACCCCACAATTGGTAGCCAAATACACAATGCATCTCACTAGGCCCATAAATGGTGAAGTATCATGTAGTCGACGTTCACATGACACCACTAGTGAAATAGCACCACAACAATATCAAACCATTAAATATTTCTCAACAATAATTCACTACTACATTCTTGACTTCTCCCATGTCCTCACGAACTAAACGAACTACTCACAAGACATCATATGGATCATGATCAGAGGTGAAATAATGGTAAATAACAATTTGGACATAAACCTTAATTCAACGGTTCCACTCAATAGCATCAACTACAAGAGTAATCAACACCGGGAAAGTTTCGCCTATGAATATAACAAGATCCAACTCAAGATGTTACAGCGGGATGGCGTGGTGATGATGGAGATGAAGGTGCTGGTGATGGAGATGATGATGATCCCGATGAAGTTCGGTGCGATGGTGATGACGATGGCGACGATCTCCCCTCTCCGGGAAGGAATTTCCCCGGCAGATTTCTACCTGCCGGAGAGCTTTTCTCTCTCTGGTGTTTTCCGCCCCGCAGAGGCGGCGGTGTCTAACTCTGAGCCCCCCTTGACTTAGGTTTTCGGGGACGATTAAGTACGTGAAGGGGCGAGACCAGAAGTGGGCCAGGGTGGCCTCACACAGGGCTGGCGCGGCCAGGGGTCAGGCCGCGCCACCCTGGCGTGAGGGCCCCTCCTGGCTCCTCTTGACTCCTCCTGGCTTCCTGAGTCTTCCGGGAAAATATAATTTCCTGGTATTTTTCTGGAATTTTCCTGATCTTCAAAATATGGTCCCTTGATGGTCCTTTTTCCTGTAGAATCCTGACTTCGGCAGCAAATCCTCCAATGATCATCAAACATGTGAAAACAAAGGAAATAACATAAGTATCAACTTTAAATATGAAATATATCAATGAATAACAGTAAATTATGATACAAAATAGTGATGCAAAATGGACATATCAAGGTTCACCATCAACAAAATGTCCCAATCCTATATTAGAGATTAGAGTTTGGAAATCCTGCATAATCCCCGCATCACTCATGAATTCCGAGCATGGATAGATAGAGGGAATGAGTTGATATTCATTCTCCTCCATCTCTGAAATTCATGCACCTCTAGTTCTTGTTGAATGAGTTGATATTCATTCTCCTCCATCTCTGAAATTTTTAACAAACCTCATAAAAAATGATTTTGAGATAAACAAATGTAGGGGACTACTATAGGGAGTTGCAAGAGGGCTAACATGCATCAAAATAACTTATCTAAGCAATAGAACAAGCATGCAAACTCATTTAACCTATCACCTATAGTGCCAACATACTCAAGAAATACTCCACTAAAGAAAATTCTACTTGGACAATCGAAGGAGTCACATACCAGAGAACAAATGCTCCAAATCTCAGCAACAAAGATGGGCTGAGAAAGGAGATCGAAAATCGTGAGCAAGAATAGCAAGAACTCGTGTTTGAGCTATGGAGTGAAGATATTGAGAGAGAGAGAGAGAGAGAGAGAGTGAAGTGGCTGGTGGAGAGGTAAGTGGAGGGCTAGGGGCCCCACACCATGCCATGGCGCAGCCTGGCATGGTGCGTCTCCCTAGGGTGTCCCAGGTGCCTCTCTGCCCCAAATTTGACATAAAAATTTAAAAAGAATTTTCTAGAATTTTTCGAGAAACTTTATTTTCGAGGATTTTTCAGAAATTGACACGAGATTAAAAACTCGGGAAAACGAACATGGAACGATAGAAAGCAAATCCAAACCAAGTCTACAACAGCTCTAAGATATTCTAATATGAAACTAAACAGCGGAAACAAAAGTGAAAAAGGTGGAAACATGAGCAAACAAAAGTAAATGCGGTGAAAACATAGTTTCGTTCATTCAAAACCGCTTTGTTAACAAGGTTGATCAAGTCTTTCTACCAAACCAATTTTCTATGAAGCAAAACTTTGCATTTCACTAAATGATTATGTTACCTCGACCTTGATAGGCATAGTCCCAACCATAACAATCTTATATTCTTCCTTGGGCTTTAGCCTTGAACAATAAATTTCTCCTACTTTGATGGTCTCAGTATTTTTGATTGAGTTTAGACCATATTTTCTATCAATCTTCTTGGGAACATAAACCGTGTGCTCTTTATCATTGACATTAAAAGTTACTTTCCCTTGATTGCAATCAATAACAGCACCTGCAGTGTTTAGAAAAGGTCTCCCAAGAATAATAGACATATTATCATCTTCAGGCATTTCCAACACAACATAATCATTCAATATCAAACAATTATTAGCCAGTTGAACAGGAACATTCTCACATATACCAATGGGAATTGTAGTAGACTTATCAGCCATTTGCAAAGATATATCAGTCGATATCAATTTTTCTAGATCAAGTCTCTTATAGAGAGAAAAAGGCATAACACTAACTCTGGCTCCCAAATCACACAAAGCAGTTCTAACATAGTTATTTTTAATAGAGCAAGGAATAGTCGGTATACCTGGATCTCCAAGCTTCTCCGGAACTTTACCATCAAAATAATAATTAGCAAGTAAAGTGGAAATTTCCTCACTAGGAATCTTCCATTTGTTAGTAACAATATCCTTCATATACATTGAATAAGGAGGCATTTTAATAGCATCAGTCAAAGGAATTTGCAAAAATAAAGGTTTCATCCATTCACAAAACTTGTTGTAGTGTTCTTCTTCCTTGGATTTGTGTTTCTTACTAGGAAAAGGCATTGGTTTTTGCACCCAAGGTTCTCTCTCACTACCATGTTTATTGGCAATGCAATCTTCCTTGGTGTACTTTGCATTCTTAGAAAGCTTTTCTAGTTCCTCCTCAACTTCTTCTTTATCAGAAGCATTACCACTTTTGGTTTCAGCATCAGAAATAGAAACACTATTAGGATCCTTACCTGTTTCAGAAGATTCTGCAACTGTTTTATGCTTCTTCTTCTTTTTCTTGGAAGGAATACCATCACCTGCAGCATGTTGAGAATCATGTTCGATCCTCTTAGGATGTCCTTCAGGATATAAAGAATCCCGAGTAGAAGCACCACTTCTAGTGCTTATTTCACAAGCATGTTTTTCTCTAGAAGCATTAACTAGCAAGTCTTTTTGCACCTTAGTGAGCTGATCAATTTGAGTCTGAACCATTTGAAAATGTTTAACAAGCATCTTCACATCATTGGAGGTTCTCTCCACAATATCGTGCAACTTGTTAATAGCTTTAGAGTTCTCCAACAAATGATTCTGGACCATTTTATTAAAGTTATCTTGCTTGACAATAAAATTATCAAACTGATCTAAGCATTGATCAGGAGGTTTAGAGTAAGGAATATCTCTATTATGAAAGCGTTGGAGAGAGTGTACCTCAATAGTGGATGAGCGAGGGATTGGTTACATAATTCTTCTATAGCAGGTAGATTCTTCACATCTTCGGATTTAATACCCTTCTCCTTTAGAGATTTCTTGGCTTCTCTCATCACTTCATCGTTTAATTCAATCATCCCTCTCTTCTTTGGTGTCAGCGTTGGTGTTGTCTCAGCCATAATCCAATCATCATAATTCCGGCTTATTTTAGCCATTAATTCTTCAGCTTCAGCGGGAGTTCTTTTCCTGAAAACACAACCAGCACAACTATCCAAGTATGTCTTAGATTCATCAGTTAGTCCATTATAAAATATATCAAGAAGTTCATTTTTAGGCAATGGCTCTCCAAGCAGTGCTCTAATTAAAGAACAAAACCTTGCCCATGATTCAGGCAGTTTCTCTCCTTTTACCTGCTCAAAGTCAAAGATTTTCTGCAAAGCAGCATGTTGAGCACTAGCAGAAAAATATTTCTGGAAGAAAGCATTAGCCAAAGCAATAGGACTATCAATAGATCCAGGAGATAAATTATTAAACCAAGCTTTAGCTGCACCTTTCAACGAGAAAGGAAAAATCTTAGCAACAAAGTAAGTACGCAGCTTAGTATCATCAGAAAACAAATTACTCAAAGAAGAGAGCTCATTCATATGCCCCATAGAACTTTCATTTTCAGTACCACAAAAAGGTTCTTTCTCGACAATAGATATGTAAGATAAAGCCAAAGAGAAATCATAATCCTTATCAGTAATATTTATGGGAGACGCAGCAAACTTAGCATCAAGAGATAACTTTTATCTAACAGCGCGTCTTGCAAGAACATCTCTAATAGTACCAGCATCACTAATAGCATGAAATTCATCAATAAAATCATCATTGAGCTCAATATAAGATTGCTCTAGATCATCACTAGGACATTCTCTAGACTCAGGTGAACTAACAGGTGTAACAGTAGTGTTCCCCATTTGCTTAGTCCTAGCAATTGTAGCATCTAAAAAGGAACCTAACAAACCACTCTCATCAAGCATAGTAGAAGCATCATCAAAACTATCAGTAGCATTTTTTAACTCAGCAGAAGTAGTAGCATGTGCATGTAGTGGTGTAAGCAACTTACTCATCATAGATGGCGAATCAAGAGCAACAAAGGTGTTTAGAGTTGTACCTCTTCTTGTAGTGGATGGAAATATAGGAAACTTTCCATCACGAGGTTTACCCATGATGAATGGATTGCAGCGAACAATATGAATTCCAAGTGAACTTAGAAATAAAGCAATGCTCCCCGGCAACGGCGCCAGAAAATAGTCTTGATGACCCACAAGTATAGAGGATCACAACAGTCTTCGAGGGAAGTAAAACCCAAATTTATTGATTTGACACAAGGGGAGCCAAAGAATATTTATAAGCATTGACAGATGAGTTGTCAATTCAGCTACACCTGGAAACAGACTTGCTCGCAGCGGTTTATCAGTAGCAACAGTTTTATAGTGGTGATAGTAGTAAAATAGTAGGAGCAATAGTGAAATAAAGACGGTAACAGTATCAATAGTAAACAGTAGGATTAAATACTGTAGGCATAGGGATGGATGAATGGGCATTGCATGGACAAGATAATTCATGTAATAATCAAGACATGGGCAATTGCAGATAAATAATGATAAAGCATCCTAGTACTAAACAAACATAGGCATGTGTTCCGTAAATAGTCATACGTGCTCGCAATGAGAAACTTGCACGACATCTTCTATCCTACCAGCCCATTTGCAGCGGGGACTCAAGGGAATCTACTGGTAATTAAGGTACTCCTTTTAATAGAGTACCGAAGCAAAGCATTAACACTCAGTGAACACATGTGATCCTCACATCACAGCCATCCCCTCCGGTTATCCCAATTGTTGTCACTTTGGGGCCTCGGGTTCCGGACAACGATATGTGTATACAAGTTGTAGGTAAGACCATAAACAACAATTATCATCATAAAACAATAACAAGTTCAGATACGAGATCATGGCACTCGGGCCCAAAGTGACAAGCATTAAGCACAATAAGTTGCAACAATGTCATAAGCACTAACAATGGATACTAGGCACCATGCCCTAACAATCTCATAGCACTTACATGAATGATCTCATCCAATCCCTACCATCCCCTTCACCTACAGCAGGAATTACTCACACATGGATGGGGGAATCATGGATGGTTGATGGAGAGGCATCGATGATGATGATGGTGATGATCTCCTCCAAATCCCCATCCCGGCAGGGTGCCAGAACGGAGTTTCTGGTTCCGAATCGTGGTTTCTGATGGTGGCGGCACAGCGGAACTCTATCTGGGAAAAACATCAAACCCCCGATATTTTCAGGTCAGAGGGTATATGTAGGCGAAAAGGGGGCTCGAGGAGATGGCTGGGGCGGCCACACCACCCCCTGGCGCGGCCTGGCCTGGCCCGCGCCACCAGGTTGTGTGGTGCCCTCCTGGCCCCTCTCCGTCTCATAATCTGGCTCCGTGTGTCTTCTGGTAAAATTGGATTTTTGCAGTATTTTCCGGGATTTTTCCTAAAAGTTGGATTTTTGCAAAAAAACAAGACACCAGGGCAATTCTGCTGAAACCAGCGCTAGTCCGTGTTAGTTGTATCCATAACACACAAATTAGAGGAGAAACAATAGCAAAAGTGTTCGGGAAAGTAGATACGTTTTGGACGTATCAGGCAACGAGATGATAGACAAGTGAAATAACACATTCATACTCAACACAATATCCCCATAAAGATTAGATCACGCACATAATCACTGTGAGGCTTCACCGAGCTCGCAGCCCATGAGGACTACTAACTCATAACGAGATCAAGATAGAAAACATTGTATAGATAGATACAATAACAATATGAAATATCCTTACAATATTGCCAATCGCGGATATCGATATTACAAGTAGATGGATGTGGCTATGAGGTGGAGAAATGGATGGTGATGGCGGCGACAACTGGACTCCTTCTCCTTGGTGTGATGTGGTGATCTCTGTATCTCCCACTGCCACTCTCTCTGTTTGCGGCGTTCGGGGGTCGATTTATATAGAGGCTCCTTCATAAAAGTCGCTTGGTTTGACGTGGCGAAGTCGGTGGACACCGATATGGGCGCTGATACGGGCGGGTACTGCCCATATGGCTGCTCATTAAAATTTCTGAAGGTCAACAATGCGATCCCTTTGGCTTGGGAGTATTCCTGAAAGGAAACATTTAAAGAGAAGATTTACACGCTCGGTGGTAATTAGTCATTAATGGCAAAGGTTTGAGAGATATTTTATCATTTTCATGACAAATATGAGATTTAAACTTAAGGTATTGATGCTGGATTATGCAGCTATCACCAGGGGACCCTTTTTATAGTTGGTTTTAGGTCAAGACGAAGATAACCACGTAAAAGGGCATCGAACGCTCGAGGCGCAAAAGAGCATAGGTGGTGCGACCTGGAAAGCTGCTGCGCCACTAATGCATGCAAAATACATGCATGAACTTTGTAGTTTATTGACGCATATTCCTACATAGTATAATGTTATTAGTAGTTATAATCATAATTTGCAATGATTTATGGGGATTTTTCATCAATCCCCCTTATTTTGGTTATAACTCTGCAAAAACAGGAAAACCCTATTTTGTGTATTTTGACATTTTAGGAACCTTTCCGAACTCAAATTGACCTAAGATGTTTTGGGCGTTAATATTTTATCATGAGAACCTTCAGGAGCACGAGAAGTCAATGAGGGAGGCCACAAGGACCAAAACAGACCAGGTGGCGTGGACTTAGGCCAGGCCGCGTGACCTTACTCTGTTTGGGCCTCGAGCCTCCGATTCCATCCATCTTCGTCTCCTAACACTAAGCTTGATTTAAAAATACCTATATGAAGACCCCCCCCCTCAGCGTTCCCAAGAGGAGGCGGTAGAGAAACACGAAACGCATAAATAGAGGCTGTCCTGGCGAAGATTGGAAAGGGAAACGCTGCCGGAGTCGCCCCGGACGCTTCTCCAACCTCTCCGACATCAACACCATGCCACCGTCATGAAGAGGGAGTAGTCCACCTCTGGACTATGGGTTTGTGGCAGTAGCTTTTTCTATCTCTCTCTTATGCTTCAAAGTTTAGATGCTATATGAGCTGCCCAACATGATTATGTAATTCCTATGTAGTGCATATTTATTTTATGGGATGATCAATGAGATGTGCTATGTTATTATGTTCTTGATGTATGAGTAAATGCATATTATTATCCCATTCTTTATTACTTGTTCTGATCCAACATGTATCCGAGAGCGTGAGAGGGGGATGGTGTGTATTAGATGGAGTAACTAGGTAGTAGTGATTGGATAATGATAGTATTCATGATCTGCTATGGTGTTTTACCTTTCCACGGTTACCTCACTAGGGATAAAAAGAATGTGTGTATTATAATTTCTTAGTGACAGCTAAGAATTCCAAGTGACATTCATAGGCTTAGTTCTATTGTAATATGTCCAAGCGGTAGCATATTTGATATTCAACATCATGTCAAAGTACCTTAGGCTATACTCTGTTAATTCTTAGTACTAGATTGCTTGAAGTGTATTCCTATCTAGTGGAGTATAAGTAAGATCTGTTGCATCATCTTTAAATTAGGACGTGATGCCCATATGAATATTATGAAGTTAACATAATAAAAATCATGTCAATATTTTGGTCATCTATCTTGCGTTTAATGCCACCACAACTTTATGAGAGAGTAGACAAGTGACTCCAGAACCCTGGTCAAATTTTAATCATAAGAAACACCTTTCCAACACTTTTATTTGGATTTTTATTTTCAGCACTAATTAATTCCAAAATACAAAAACATATTTACTTTCTTGCATTCACATATAAAACCCAAAAACATCTTTACGACATTATTCTAGTTGCATATAGTTTAGTTTACCTTTCCCCCATCATATTTATTTTATTGCATTGTTATTTATTTATTGCATCATCATATTTATTTTACTTACATTCACACCTTGTGCTTGACTACCACTCGGTGGAGTTGGGGACACAAGACAAGAAAATTGTTTTGTAGGTTGCTTGACGAAGAACAATGAGTGCTTTTTTGACTATTCCCGAGATTTTGATATAAACCCCGAGTTTCTTCTTGGGGAAAATTTACTCTTGCTACAATACTCTGCACATGGAGTCCAAATGATTTGGCACCTTGCTTAGTGTCATCAACCACCTAGTCCCGTTTGCAGCCCGTTGACTTCCTGATGGCCCACTTTATCTCATTTTGTTCGCCTCAAATTCTCAAGCCATGCTCTCTGACCTTGCTCTTTTTCAAGTCTCGTAGCTCCTGGAAAGTAAAAAACGCTAAAGAAGCGTATTCTCCCAGAGAGAGTTAAAACCAAAAGAGAGAATTGTTTAGAAAATCCCCGAAATTAGTGTAAACACATGGGTATAATATCTCGTAACATCTAAATATGTTGGAATATGCATCAATAAACTACAAGGTCATGCATGAATTCTGCATGCCTCACACTGTCATTTTTTTTTGGGAAATAGAAGACTAACGTGGGCATGCCCTCGGGTACCCACGGATTAGTATACCGGGTTTGGCCCATCATGGAGATGGACCGCCATAAGGACTCGACAAGATTGACTTGGAGACGAAGAAAGAAAATTCCAATATGTATTCAACTAGGACACTTGTAAACCCTAGCCTAGTTGCATATATAAAGCCAGGCAGGGGCGCCCCTAGAGAGATATCTCAGAGACATCACAACATAAGATCATCATCATAGATTACAGAATTCATAGATTAGACAGATAGAACTCCGCCTATGGCGGCTCTATGTAAACACCATTGTGGTCATATACTAGATTGCTAGCAGGATGTAGCGATCCTCCACCAAGGGGATGTGAACCTAGGTACCTCGTGTGCCAATATCGCTCCCGAAATCTCTAGTTGTCGCCTTTCCCCCGATTCAAAGTCCTTCATCTAGGACATTTGCCGAGTTAACCCTTGTCAATTCGCGTGCCAGCCATGGAGATCGCGATGACTGGATTTTGTTATCCGGACAGAATCCTTCAACTTTTCCGTCGATAAGATTAGCAAGTTTTGCGGCTGCCAACAACAGCAGCAACCTGATCACATCAGCCGGAGTCAGCGGAATCCCTCATCTTCATCTTCAAGATCTTCCTCGTCAGCACGAACTGGCCGACAAGCTTCGTCATCATCACCTGGCTGCAGCCATCTACACCAAGATTTTCAACTTCGCTGAAGGAGGCAAAAAAACTTTCAAAGAATCGACACCATCAACGCCGTCAAACCAAGCTGATCGGATCTACCAAAATCAAGAAATTTTGATTTGGCGGTGTTACCAATGCTGCCTCTCACGATCAAGTTATCTGGATCCGTCGAGTTCCTATTCAGGTCGGTTGTGCATCAGAGAAAAAAGAACCAGACCGATCCAATCTACGTGAGCCGTGGTTTTCTAAAATAAAATCAAGTTGGTGCAAGTTCAGTCCACGAGAAAAGCTATTTCCGATAGCCTTAAGAATCAAATAGCTGCACGTTATGCATGCTGTGATGTCATCACTTACATCAGCACTCAAGAAAATTACTAGTGCATCAATCGGACTTTGAAAGAAAAACTCGAAGCAGTCACGGCGGAAGAGCAAACTTGTTTCGGCAGCTCCAAAAAAAGGAAAAAAGGATAATACCTCAACGACCTCGCAACTGATTACTACTTTATCGTCATTGTCAACCATCGCGCACTCGCCGCCGTGCACTGATACGTCCAATTTGCATCACTATTTTGTATCATAATTTACTGTTATTCATTGATATATTTCATATTTAGATAAGTTACTTATGTTATTTCCTTTGTTTTCACATGTTTGATGATCATCGGAGGAGTTGCTGCCGGAGTCAGGATTCTGCTGGAAAAAGGACCATCAAGAGACCATATTTTGAAGATTAGGAAAATTCCAGGAAAATACCCAGAAATTATATTTTTCCAGAAGACTCAGGAAGCCAGAAGGGGGAGTCGAGAGGAGCCAGGGGGCTCCACACGCCAGGGTGGCGCGGGCCCACCCCTGGTCGCGCCAGCCCTGCGTGGGGCCGCCCTGGCCCACCTCTGGTCTCGCCCCTCCGCGTACATCATCGTCCCCGAAATCCTAAGTCAAGGGGGGGCTCAGAGTTAGACACAGCCGCCTCTGTGGGGCGGAGAACACCAGAGAGAGAAAGCTCTCCGGCAGGGAGAAATCTGCTGGGGAAATTCCTTCCCGGAGAGGGGAGATCGTCGCCATCGTCATCACCATCGCACTGGACTTCATCGGGATCATCATCATCATCTCCATCACCAGCACCTTCATCTTCACCATCACCACGCCATCCCGCTGTAACATCTTGAGTTGGATCTTGTTATATTCATAGGGGAAACTTTCCCGGTGTTGATTACTCTTGTAGTTGATGCTATTGAGTGGAACCGTTGAGTTAAGGTTTATGTTCAGATTGTTATTTACCATTATTTCATCTCTGATCATGATCCATATGATGTCTTGTGAGTAGTTCGTTTAGTTCTTGAGGACATGGGAGAAGTCAAGATGTTAGTAGTGAATTATTGTTGAGAAATATTTAATGGTTTGATATTGTTGTGGTGCTATTTCACTAGTGGTGTCATGTGAACGTCGACTACATGATACTTCACCATTTATGGGCCTAGTGAGATGCATTGTGTATTTTGCTACCGATTGTGGGGTTGCTGGAGTGACAGAAACCTAAACCTCCGTTGGGAAACCATTGCACCAGGGAGCGTAGGATCTCAGAGTTTAAGGCTGTGGTTAGATTTATCTTAATTACTTTCTTGTATTTGCGGATGCTTGCAAGGGGTATAATCACAAGTGTGTATTTATCCTAGTAAGGGTAGTGCGCTAGCACAGGTTCACCCCCATAACACCTATCAAACCAATGAATACTATTGGCTCTATGAAGCAAAAGCTCTTGACAGAAACTCCCGTGTGTCCTCGAGAACGTTTGGTTATTATAAGTACACAACCGGCTTGTCCTTTGCTAAATAAAGGATTGGGCCACTTGCTGCAATTGTTACTACTGTCTTTTATTTACTCGCACTTTATTTACTCGTATTACCAAATACCCCTGAAAACCTGTTTGCTAGTATTTACAGTGATTCCTTGATCAAAACTGCTCATCAACACCTTCTGCTCCTCGTTGGGTTCGACACTCTTATTTATTGAAAGTACTACGATACACCCCCTATACTTGTGGGTCATCAAGACTATTTTCTGGCGCCGTTGCCGGGGAGTGTAGCACTATTGAAGAGTGGAATTGGTAAAGGTAACCGTCGCTGTGAGTATTGTTTTTATTTTGCCTTTTATTTTACTCTGCTATGGAGAACTCTCCATTTGGTTTCCTATTTGGAAACACTTCTACTACTACTGCTGCTGCTGCACATGCGGAGGAACCATCACCGCCACCGCCTGCTGAAATTGATCCTTTTAAAATACCTATGAAAATTGTTGGGCGTATTATGGATAACTGCTATTCAAGAGATGGAACTGTCCATCCGGGTGATCATTTATTATTTATACATGAATTATGCGAGTTGTTCAGATGTGCAGGTATTTCACCAAGCCAGGTTAAGAAGAAATTATTCTCATTATCATTGAAAGGCAGAGCTGAGGAGTGGTATCGACTACTCCAAGATGGTCCATCTATGGCATGGGAGGATATTGTGCCTCTCTTTTATTCCAAGTTTTATCCTCCAAGTGAAATTCATAAAGACCGTAATCGGATATATAATTTTTGGCCTCATGATGGAGAGAGTATTGCCCAAGCGTGGGGGAGATTGAAGTTACTAATGCTCAAATGCCCCATTCATGAGCTCCCCAATAATATTGTTATTAATAATTTTTATGCGCGGCTTACTCTTCCTGATAAGGATTATTTGGATGCTTCTTGCTTTGGATCATTTACTCATATGAAAGAAGATGCTAAGTGGAAACTTCTTGACCGTATACAAGAGAATGCTGAAGGTTGGGAAAACGACAAAGGTAGGAAGTCAGGTATAAACTATGATTATGAATGCATTAAATCTTTTATGGGAACCGATGACTTTCATAGTGTTAGCGCTGCTTATGGTCTTGATTCACAAATACTTGCTAATTGTCTTAAGGCTTTTGCCTCTTATATTGATGTTCCAAAGAAAGATTGGAACAAATATCATGCGCCTTACAAAGATTCTATTAGTCATATTCCTGCTGCAGCTACTGAAGTTTGTACTGTTGATAGCATTGTGCCTGAACCTTATTTTGAGAAGACACCTTTCCCTGCTAAGGTAAAAAAGTATTCTACTCTGGTAAGTGTGTCTAATAAAAGTACTAAGAAAGCTGCAGAGCCTGATGAGCAAATTACTATTAAGTCTCCTGTAGCTATATTGAAGGATCTTGTTACTAAAGATGTAGGGGATGAATATATTCTTTTTTGTGAAGATGCTTCTAACATTCTTTCACATCCAAAAAAGCACAGGAAAGCAAGTGTTCCTGTTATTTCTGTCAGGATTGGAGATCATTGCTATTATGGTTTATGTGATATTGGTGCTAGTGCAAGTGCTATTCCCTTAGAGCTTTACAAAGAAGTCATGCACGAGATTGACGCTTGTGAACTTGAAGATATTGATGTGGTTGTTCAGCTTGCTAACAGAGAGACAGTTTGGCCTCTTGGTATTGTTCGAGATGTGGAAGTTCTTTGCGGTAAGACTAAATACCCTACTGATTTTCTAGTACTTGGTAAGGAAGCTAGTAAAACTTGTCCTATTATTTTTGGTAGACCATTTTTGAACACTTGTGGCGCCGTGATAGATTGTAAGAAGGAGAAAAATTTACTAAGTTTAATGGAGAGTCTTATGAGTTTAATTTTTCCAAGTTTGCTAAGACTTCTTATGAAAATGACACGCCTAATGAAAATTTTCGAGTTGAACAGCTTGCTTCTATTGCTCTTGCTCCTAATAATGCCTTGCAGCAATTCATGGAAGATCACGAAAGTGATGTTTTTAGCAAGGAAAGAGAAGAGATTGACGATATTCTCCTTCATCAACCACCATTACTCAAGCATAATCTACCTGTGGAGGATCTTGGTACCACTTTGCTGCCTAAAGAAGATCCTGTGTTTGAATTAAAGCCTTTGCCTGATGACCTCAAATATGCTTATATTGATGATAAGAAAATATATCCTGTTATTATTAGTTCTAAACTTTCAGGAAAGGAAGAAGAAAGATTATTGGAGATATTGAGGAAACACCGAGGAGCTATGGGATATACTCTGGATGATTTAAAAGGGATTTCTCCCACTTTATGTCAGCATGCCATCAATATGGAGAAAGACGCAAAGCCAGTCGTGGAGCATCAACGCCGCCTAATTCCCAAGATGAAGGATGTGGTAAGAAATGAGGTATTAAAGCTCCTTGATGCTGGTATTATTTATCCTATTGCTGATAGTAGATGGGTTAGTCCTGTTCATTGTGTTCCTAAGAAAGGAGGTATGACTGTTGTGCCTAATGAGAATAACGAGCTTATTCCTCAAAGGGTAGTTGTAGGTTATAGAATGTGCATTGATTATAGGAAGGTAAACAAGGTTACTAAGAAAGATCATTACCCTTTACCGTTTATAGATCAAATGCTAAAAAGGTTGTCTAAGAAGACTCATTTTTGTTTCCTTGATGGTTATTCTGGTTTTTCTCAAATTGCTGTTAAGAAGGATGATCAAGAGAAAACCACTTTTACTTGCCCTTATGGAACTTATGCTTATAGACGTATGCCGTTTGGTTTATGCAATGCTCCTGCTACTTTTCAAAGATGTATGTCTGCTATTTTTCATGGTTTTTGTGAAGAAATTGTGGAGGTCTTCATGGACGATTTCTCCGTCTATGGAACTTCTTTTGATAATTGTTTGCACAACCTTGATAAAGTTTTGCAGAGGTGCGAAGAAACTAACCTTGTTCTTAATTGGGAGAAATGCCACTTTATGGTAAATGAAGGAATTGTCCTTGGACATAAAATTTCTGAAAGAGGTATTGAAGTTGGCAGAGCAAAAGTGGAGGCAATTGAGAAAATGCCTTGTCCAAGAGATGTTAAAGGTATTCGTAGTATTCTTGGTCATGCTGGTTTCTATAGGAGGTTTATTAAACATTTCTCTAAGATTTCAAAGCCTCTTACCAATCTTCTTCAAAAGGATGTACCATTTGTCTTTGATGATGATTGTAAGGAAGCTTTTGAAACTCTTAAGAAGGCTTTAACTACTGCTCCTATTGTTCAACCACCTGATTGGAATTTACCTTTTGAAATTATGTGTGATGCTAGTGATTTTGCTGTTGGTGTTGTTCTTGGACAGCGCGTTGATAATAAGTTGAATGTTATTCATTATGCTAGTAAGACTCTTGATGCTGCTCAAAAGAATTATGCTACTACTGAGAAAGAGTTTCTTGCTGTTGTTTTTGCATGTGATAAGTTTAGATCTTACATTGTTGATTCTAAAGTTACTATTCATACTGATCACGCTGCTATTAGATATCTTATGACTAAGAAGGATGCTAAGCCTAGGCTTATTAGATGGGTGTTGCTCTTACAAGAGTTTGATTTGCATATCGTAGATAGGAAAGGTGCTGAAAATCCTGTGGCTGACAACTTATCTAGATTGGAAAACATTTCTTTTGATCCTATTCCTGTTAATGATAGTTTTCCAAATGAACAGTTGGCTGCAATTAATGTAACTTCGCGAGACCTTCCTTGGTATGCTGATTATGCTAACTTTATTGTTTCCAAGTATTTGCCTCCAACCTTTACAGCTCAGCAAAGAAGAAAATTCTTTTATGATTTGAGGCATTATTTTTGGGATGACCCACATTTATATAAAGAAGGAGTTGATGGTATTATGAGAAGATGCGTACCGGAATATGAGCAACAAGAGATATTAAGAAAATGCCATAGTAGTGCCTATGGAGGGCATCATGCTGGAGATAGAACCGCGCAGAAGGTTCTACAATCAGGTTTTTATTGGCCAACCCTCTTTAAGGATGCCAGAAGGTATGTTTTATCTTGTGATGAATGTCAAAGAGTTGGTAATATTTCTAGACGCAATGAGATGCCTATGAATTACACTCTTGTTATTGAACCGTTTGATTGTTGGGGATTTGACTTTATGGGTCCTTTTCCTCCTTCAAAAGGCTATACCCATATACTTGTTGCTGTTGATTATGTTACTAAATGGGTAGAAGCCATACCTACAAAGAGTGCCGATGGTGAGACTTCGTTAAAAATGCTTAAGGATGTTATTTTTCCTAGGTTCGGAGTGCCTAGATATCTTATGACTGACGGAGGTTCTCATTTTATTCACGGTAGTTTTAGAAAAACTCTTGCTAAGTATGATGTCAATCATAGAATTGCTTCTGCTTATCATCCCCAAACTAGTGGGCAAGTAGAGCTTTCAAATAGGGAGATCAAGTCTATCTTGTAGAAGACTGTCAATAGATCTAGGAAAAACTGGGCTAGTAAGTTAAACGACGCTTTATGGGCTTATAGAACTGCTTATAAGAATCCCATGGGTATGTCCCCTTATAAGATGGTTTGCGGAAAAGCGTGTCACTTGCCCTTAGAATTAGAGCACAAAGCTTTTTGGGCAGTGAGAGAGCTTAACAGAGATTTTAAACTAGCCGGTAAGAAAAGGTTGTTAGATTTGAGTTCTCTAGATGAGTGGAGAAACGAAGCGTATGAGAATGCCAGACTTTTCAAAGAGAAAGTCAAGCAATGGCATGATAAGAAAATTCTTAAGAGAGAATTTCATGTTGGTGAGAAAGTTCTTTTGTATAGGTCTCGTCTCAGATTTTTTGCAGGAAAATTACTCTCTAAATGGGAAGGACCATATGTTATTGTGGAAGTGTATCGCTCAGGTGCTATTAAGATTGCTTCATTGAAAGATGATTCTACACAAGTGGTGAATGGGCAAAGACTCAAGCATTATATTTCTGGAGATTCTTATAATGAAGATGTTGACGTTATTGAAACAGTTTCTCCGGAAGAATTCATCCAAGACAAATTGCAGGTACCTGCAGAGTTCGCTTTCGAATAGGTAACAGTTCTAGTCAGAAAAGTTTCGCGAAAAGTTCTTCCTTTAATATTTTTGCTGTTTTTACTAAATATGAAAAATCACGAGACGAAAAAGGGGAGGAAAAAGAGTCCGTGTGTGTCTCACACACAGGTGGCGCGGGCCCACCCCTGGCCGCGCCACCTGGGTGTGAGAACACCCTGGAACTCGTTTCCGTCCCGGTTTCCTCCTGTGACTTCATTTCGATGTATAATTTTCGCCTATTTAACCCCCCCGGAGTCCCCGAGGTATGTATATCGTTTTCTCGTCGTGTTTTGTTTCGAGCTGTTTCTGTCAGGAATTGCCCTCGGCTTTGAAGTTATAATGTCTTCATATGGTTCATCTAAAGAGAACCCTCCTGCGAATTCCA
Source organism: Dactylis glomerata (assembly GCA_007115705.1). NCBI lineage: Eukaryota > Viridiplantae > Streptophyta > Magnoliopsida > Poales > Poaceae > Dactylis > Dactylis glomerata. The sequence continues at coordinate 270,344 of QXEO01000861.1, read as the reverse complement.
TCAATCCGTATATGAGGGAACTGAAGATGCATCTGAAGGAGTTGTCACTCAAGGATGGGGAGTTGCAGATTAAAGATGTTCAAGGACCCAAGGGAGAAGGGAGTCTCGAAGCAAGGATGGAAGCACTGGAACAGGAAGTTTTCAAATGCAGGAAGATGGCGGAACGCGAGGTGGACATTATCTATAGGATTAATCAAGAGCTTGTCGCCAAGTACAAGAAAGAGACTACAGAGCTTTGGAAGGATGTCCTCTCACTCCAAGAGACTACTAGCCAATTACAAGCACAACTCTACGACGTGCATAACCAAAATTGTGAGTATGAAGCTAGATTTCAACAAATGAGTGCTGCTGCAAGTTTCAGGATTTTGGAGACCAACACATCCTTCTTTGATGGAGTACCTCTGCCTTGGAAGTACAACAATGATGAAGTCACACCGCCACCACCAGAGGAGTAATTCGTCATCGGTATAGGCATCTCCTTGGCTTGTTCCAAGCTTGGGGGAGTGCCGCGGTATCACATCATTACCTTTTGCTCATTTACCTTTCAAGTAGAGTCATATCATGAATAGAGAAGTTATCATATAGAATAGTTTGCAGTTGGAAGTATCCTCCTTAGTTAGTTATCTATGTATCCCTTGGTGTGAGTTGCGGTAATGAAATATTAATGAGAAGTTTTATCGTTTACTTTTCGCACACTTTATGTTAGTCTACAATCTCTTTTATGTGACTAGTCTTGTTGATTGGTATTGGTATCACATTGGGAGCATGAGTAGATTTAGTTGGTTTTGGCAAACCTAGCTTGGTCAGTAGCAACTTTACCTTGAAGTTTGAGTAGAAAAGAATAAAGAAGTGCTTGCAGTTTCATCACTTCAGTTTTCCCTTATGTTTGGCTTATAAGCATTGTTATTCTTAAAGTTAAAATCGTTGCACTTTCATGGGAGTTTGCATGATTGTTCTTATTATATGTATGTTTGTTTGTTTCATGCAACTCCTATGCTTGCTACCCAGCCTTGCTAGCCAAAAACCTGTACTGAGAGGAAATACTTCTCGTGCATCCAATCCCCAAAAGCCAAGTCACTTCCAAAGAGTCCACTACAAATTCCTATGCATGGTATTTCAAGCCATTCCAAGTAAATTTTCATGTGCTACCTTTCAAAAACCTTCAAACACTTCTCATTTTGTGCCACTGTTTTTAGCTCATGAGGACGTAGTGGATGGGTTTGTTATCTTCCATACTAAATTAAGTACCCCTCGACTAGGCAGCTTCATCTGCTCGTCATTAATTTTGCAAGGGAGCTGGTCAGACCATTATAATCTCAAAAGAAAAGAAAGAAAAAAGGCGCTCCTCCATTGGGATGTGAAAGTTGGTCGGCACCCGATGGAATCGGTTAGCCATGGTTTGAGAAAGGAAAAAGGTGGGGAGGAGTGCAAAGCTATAAAAGAGGACCAAAGTGCCAATTAATCAAACATCTCGGAACCGCTCTCACTTGTTTAGTATGGAAGATATCAAGAACTCCGTTGCTAGTCGTTGACAAAAGCAACCACCTCTCAAAACAATTTTTACCTCTGCTTTACAAATGAAAAGCTCTAGCACATGTTTAATCCCTGCTTCCCTCTGCGAAGGGCCTATCTTTTACTTTTATGTTGAGTCAACCTATTTCCCTCTGTCTCAAGCAAGCATTTGAGTTGTTATGTTTCACTCATCCATATGTTGATCCGTTTAATCATGTTTATTATCTTCCTTGTTTTGTATAATGCTTTTGTCTGAAGGAATATATCTTTGAAAGCTTTCTTTGAATGCAAAAGTTTACTTTGTTGAGCATATAGTCTTTGCTATATTAGCTCTATTTTAAAAGGCTCCGTTTAAAAGAGAGAATAGTTTGTTCTCCACCCTTCGACCAAGAACTAAGGTTTGCCATTGCCAATTATAATTTACCTTGTGCATCTTTACATGTGATTCCCTTTTACCTATTGCAAGTCTACATCTTATAAAGGGAAGTTGCTGTCTATTATAATTTGTGCCTTAGTGAATGTGATGCTTCTTGTCCGTATTTTGATTATCGACACTTCACTCCATAAACCTGTGGTCATGTTTACCGAGTTTAGTTTTCGCTTGGGGACAAGTGAGGTCTAAGCTTGGGGGGGTTGATACGTCCAATTTGCATCACTATTTTGTATCATAATTTACTGTTATTCATTGATATATTTCATATTTTGATAAGTTACTTATGTTATTTCCTTTGTTTTCACATGTTTGATGATCATCGAGGGAGTTGCTGCCAGAGTCAGGATTCTGCTGGAAAAAGGACCATCAAGAGACCATATTTTGAAGATCAGGAAAATTCCAGGAAAATACCCAGAAATTATATTTTCCCAGAAGACTCAGGAAGCCAGAAGGGGGAGTCGAGAGGAGCCAGGGGGGCTCCACACGCCAGGGCGGCGCGGGCCCACCCCTGGCCGCGCTAGCCCTACGTGGGGCCGCCCTGGCCCACCTCTGGTCTCGCCCCTCCGCATACATCATCGTCCCCGAAAACCTAAGTCAAGGGGGGGGGGCTCAGAGTTAGACACAGCCGCCTCTGCGGGGCGGAGAACACCAGAGAGAGAAAGCTCTCCGGCAGGGAGAAATCTGCCAGGGAAATTCCTTCCCGGAGAGGGGAGATCATCGCCATCGTCATCACCATCGCACTGGACTTCATCGGGATCATCATCATCATCTCCATCACCAGCACCTTCATCTTCACCATCACCACGCCATCCCGCTGTAACATCTTGAGTTGGATCTTGTTATATTCATAGGGGAAACTTTCCCGGTGTTGATTACTCTTGTAGTTGATGCTATTGAGTGGAACCGTTGAGTTAAGGTTTATGTTCAGATTGTTATTTACCATTATTTCATCTCTGATCATGATCCATATGATGTCTTGTGAGTAGTTCGTTTAGTTCTTGAGGACATGGGAGAAGTCAAGATGTTAGTAGTGAATTATTGTTGAGAAATATTTAATGGTTTGATATTGTTGTGGTGCTATTTCACTAGTGGTGTCATGTGAACGTCGACTACATGATACTTCACCATTTATGGGCCTAGTGAGATGCATTGTGTATTTGGCTACCGATTGTGGGGTTGCTGGAGTGACAGAAACCTAAACCTCCGTTGGGAAACCATTGCACCAGGGAGCGTAGGATCTCAGAGTTTAAGGCTGTGGTTAGATTTATCTTAATTACTTTCTTATATTTGCGGATGCTTGCAAGGGGTATAATCACAAGTGTGTCGGGGATATAACCCCGGGTATACCAAAGTACCCCTTTGTTATGACTAATATATATTGTATATGTTGTATTATGTGTGCAGGATATTAAAAAGCATTTAACAGCAGCCTGGGCCAGATTAACCAAGCCCAGGCCGGAATAAACTGCTCCCGGGCCGGAATAGCTAAGCCCAGGCCGGCATATATTAAAGCTGGGCCGGCATGGTAATTATCAGCTGGGCCGGCATAGTAGTAAGCCGGCTGGCCGGTCTGGTGGTTTCCCCGCCTGGGCCGGATCTTCTCCCCGCCATGGGCCGGAGCCAGCAGACCCCGGCTGGGCCGGCTAGAGCCTTCTCCGCTCCGTCTCCCGCCCGGCTGGGCCATCCGCCCTCGCCCCCGGCTGGGCCGGCCGGTAGCGCGACCCCGGCTGGGCCGGCTCCTCCGTCTCCCGCCCAGGCCGGCCTCTCCCAGCACGCCCGGCTCGGCCTCTTCGCCAGCGCCCCCAGCTGGGCCTCCTGGCTAGCTTCCCCCGTGGGCCGGCGTCCCGCTCCACCTCTTTCCCGGCTGGGCCGACGCCCCGGCTGGGCTGGCGCCCCGGCTGGGCTCCCAGCTCCTTCTTCCTGGCCGGGATTCCTCTCCTTCGGGCCTCTGTCTGCGCAATATCCCGGCTGGGCCAGGCCGGGATGCCCCTGGCCCAGGCCGGGATTCCTCTTGGCAGGCCGGTATTCTCCTGGGTAGGCCGGATTACTACCTTGCAGGCCGGATTATTACTCCCCAAGGCTGGGATTTACCCCCTCCGGCATACTTTGTTCATCCGGCATCGACTCCACTGCTTGGTGCCAGTCCTGGGACGCCTCTGGGCTCGGACTGGCACATCCTCCACCATCGTATGCTGGTCTTGGGACGCCCCTTGGCTCAGACTAGCATATCCCTCCTCTCCTAGTCAGTCTTATCCTCAGGAGGAGGATAAGACTGATGACATGGTGATCCTGAAGACAGACGCTAGAAGACGAAGGCAAGGACTCCAAGTACAGACATCGATGGGACTAGCCCATGACCGTGACGCATCGCACAGTACCAAGGGCGGTACCGTGCTGATGCAGGCTACAGTATGACAAGACCCCAGTAGTCAACTCAGCACCAGTATGTGCATAGTATATTGTGGGGCATCCCTTGTCCCCTGGGCTCCCTGTATAAAGGGCACCAGGGGGATCAATCTACAAAGCCTCCGGAGGAGGCTCATTCTCTCTCGCTCCATGGGAGCTCTCTAGCACTAGCTGCTGTTTAGCTCCTGCCCAGTGCAGCCTCAGATAGGCAAGATACACAGCTCAAGGAGCACCATTGTAGCTCTCATGTGAAGCTCATATAGATCAGACATGCAGGAGTAGGGGTGTTACCTCCTCACGAGGGCCCCGAACCTGGGTAGCTCGATGTGTTAGCAGTGACTTCTGTGCTCGGTCTCTACCGAGCCTTCCCTCTCCCGGATCCACCAGTGTACAGTCGGCCCCCATTTAAGCCACCCTGTGGCATATGTTGTTTCACCACGACGACATTTGGCGCCCACCGTGGGGCAGATCAAGGCGCTGGTAGGAGTACATCCGGACGGGATCTTCTTCATCTGCTCGGGGGCTCGACATCAGCATTGCCTCCGAGCACTGCAGGTCTTCTTCAACCTCCCGGGCTGACCTCAACTCGCCCGGGCCAGCATATCCTGTGTCCCGGCCAGCATATCCTGAGTCCCGGCCAGCATATCCTGCGTCCCGGCCAGCATATCCTGCGTCCCGGCCAGCATATCCTGTGTCCCGGCCAGCATATCCTGTGTCCCGGCCAGCATATCCTGAGTCCCGGCCAGCATATCCTGAGTCCCGGCCAGCATATCCTGAGTCCCGGCCAGCATATCCTGAGTCCCGGCCAGCATATCCTGTGTCCCGGCCAGCATATCCTGTGTTCCGGCCAGCATATCCTGTGTCCCGGCCAGCATATCCTGAGTCCCGGCCAGCATATCCTGAGTCCCGGCCAGCATATCCTGAGTCCCGGCCAGCATATCCTGAGTCCCGGCCAGCATATCCTGAGTCCCGGCCAGCATATCCTGAGTCCCGGCCAGCATATCCTGAGTCCCGGCCAGCATATCCTGCGTCCCGGCCAGCATATCCTGCGTCCCGGCCAGCATATCCCGAGTCCCGGCCAGCATATCCTGCGTCCCGGCCAGCATATCCCGAGTCCCGGCCAGCATATCCTGAGTCCCGGCCAGCATATCCTGAGTCCCGGCCAGCATATCCTGTGTTCCGGCCAGCATATCCTGCGTCCCGGCCAGCATATCCTGCGTCCCGGCCAGCATATCCTGCGTCCCGGCCAGCATATCCTGTGTCCCGGCCAGCATATCCTGTGTCCCGGCCAGCATATCCTGTGTCCCGGCCAGCATATCCTGAGTCCCGGCCAGCATATCCTGAGTCCCGGCCAGCATATCCTGTGTTCCGGCCAGCATATCCTGTGTCCCGGCCAGCATATCCTGAGTCCCGGCCAGCATATCCTGAGTCCCGGCCAGCATATCCTGAGTCCCGGCCAGCATATCCTGAGTCCCGGCCAGCATATCCTGAGTCCCGGCCAGCATATCCTGAGTCCCGGCCAGCATATCCTGCGTCCCGGCCAGCATATCCTGCGTCCCGGCCAGCATATCCTGCGTCCCGGCCAGCATATCCTGAGTCCCGGCCAGCATATCCTGTGTTCCGGCCAGCATATCCTGTGTCCCGGCCAGCATATCCTGAGTCCCGGCCAGCATATCCTGAGTCCCGGCCAGCATATCCTGTGTTCTGGCCAGCATATCCTATGTTCCGGCCAGCATATCCTGCGTTCCGGCCAGCATATCCTGTGTCCCGGCCAGCATATCCTGCGTCCCGGCCAGCATATCCTGTGTCCTGGCCAGCATATTTTATGTCCCGGCCGGCATATTTTATATCCTGGCCAGCATATCTTATGTCCCGGTCGGCATATTTTATGGTCATCGTGCCAAGGATCGTTCTGCCTCGAGCATCTGCAGGTACTTCAAACTTCCTCAACGGTGCATGCAAGTAAGTATTTATGCTGGTTTACTCCATAGCCTGGTCAGCTTATCTGAAAGTTAATGTCCCCGTAATAGAAAAAATAGCTCGGGGGCTAGGCTAAAGCCCAGCAAGTTGCTTCTCAAGTACTGTACCAGTATATATTAGTTTGCATGCTAGCATATCAGCTTCTTAGTTTCCTCCTGTATGTCTGTTTATATGCCAAATCACTACATATGCCTGCTGCAAAGAGTATCCTTAGTATCAGTTTGTATGTCAATAGTCTTATGCAAAGTTTCATCCGGGCATGTTATATGCCGGTTTTATATGCCAACAACAAGATGTTATGTCAAGTTATATGTCTTTGCATATGCCAATTAGTATATCTGCTACAGTGCTATAGTCAGTATGCCAGTTAACATATCAAGTTCAGTATCTACTTATATGCCAAATGCTTTATCTCATATGCTATGTGTTATATGCCGGCTGTCGTATGCCAAGGCTCGTATGCCAGTTTTTTATATGTTGAATGCCATGTGCTAGTTGTTACATGTTTACAGTCAGATCAGTTATATGCCTATCTCAGTACCAGTTTCTGCATGCTACGTGCTATATGCTAGATCTCATATGCCAGTTACAGTATACTAGCATTTATATACCGGCACATGAGTGCCAAATATCTGTTGTAAGATGCCAAGTTTGCTTATATGCCAGTTACAGTATGTCTACATTTATATGCCGGCGCATGAGTGCCTAGTTCTTCCTTGTGAGTTGCCAAGTTAGCATATATGTCAAATTGCTATATCTCAGTCTGTATGTCAAGTGCTATGTACCGAATGATATGGGCTATATGCCAAACTCCATATGCTAGATTGCAAATATGCCAAATGCTATGACCATTGCTATGTCTTTTAGAATGACTACAGAACAGGTTGGATGTCTCATTATATATATGTCTATTACCCGGCTATGACTCTCCATATTGCCGTTACAGAGGAGAAATTACTATTATATCACCAGGGTTTCAGTTTATATCTCAAAGTCTCAGGTATTTCAGAGTATGCCGGCATATCATGGCAAAGAGCAAAATTTCAGTATACCGGCATATGTTATATTTTGTATCCTGGCCGGCATATTTTATGTCCCAGCCAGCATATCTTTACATCTTGGCCAGCATATCTCAAAGTCTCAGTTCTCAGGTATGTCAGTTTGTTAGCACATCATGTTATTAAGTGATATCTTGAGTCATATGTGTTTCAGTATGCCGGCATATCATGGCAAGAGTAAAGTTACAGTATGCGGGCATATCGTGGCATGAGCAAAGTTTCAGTATGCCGGCATATCATGGCAAAGAGCAAAATGCCAGTATGCCAGCATATCATGGCAAAGAGCAAGGTTTCAGTATGCCGGCATATCAATGCAAAAGTAAGATTTCGGTATGCCGGCATATCATAGCAAGAGTAAGATTTCAGTATGCCAGCATATCATGGCATCGATCAAAATCCCCAATCACCGTTTATTTCGGTTCGCCAGCATATCAAGGCATCTATCAATAACTCATATCGCCGTTTATTTCGGCATGCCAGCATATCACGGCATTCTGTAATCCTTTCAGTTATCGCCAATTCTGGCACAGTAATATATCGAGACATCGATCTCAAAGCTAACAAGCATCATATCTCTTATCATATCCGGTTTCATAGAGTATCCCGGTTTAGCATATTAACATGTCTTATCATTTTTGCATACTAACAAGTGCCCAAAGAGGCGAAATAGCCCGAGAGGCAAAAACAGCCCAAGAGGCATATCAGTATACCGGCATTGTCAAAGCAGACAATGCCGATGAGACATAGCCTGAGAGGCAAAGTGTCGCTATAGTGCCCAAGAGGCAAAGTAGCCCAAGAGGCATATCAGTATACCGGCATTGTCAAAGCGGACAATGTCGATGAGACATAGCCTGAGAGGCAAAGTGTCGATATAGTGCCCAAGAGGCAAAGTAGCCCAAGAGGCATATCAGTATACCGGCATTGTCAAAGCAGACAATGCCGATGAGACATAGCCTGAGAGGCAAAGTGTCGCTATAGTGCCCAAGAGGCAAAGTAGCCCAAGAGGCATATCAGTATACCGGCATTGTCAAAGCGGACAATGTCGATGAGACATAGCCTGAGAGGCAAAGTGTCGATATAGTGCCCAAGAGGCAAAGTAGCCCAAGAGGCATATCAGTATACCGGCATTGTCAAAGCGGACAATGTCGATGAGACATAGCCTGAGAGGCAAAGTGTCGATATAGTGCCCAAGAGGCAAAGTAGCCCAAGAGGCATATCAGTATACCGGCATTGTCAAAGCGGACAATGTCGATGAGACATAGCCTGAGAGGCAAAGTGTCGAAATAGCCCGAGAGGCAAAAACAGCCCAAGAGGCATATCAGTATACCGGCATTGTCAAAGCAGACAATGCCGATGAGACATAGCCTGAGAGGCAAAGTGTCGATATAGTGCCCAAGAGGCAAAGTAGCCCAAAAATCATATCAGTATACCGGCATTGTCAAAGCGGACAATGTCGATGAGACATAGCCTGAGAGGCAAAGTGTCGATATAGTGCCCAAGAGGCATATCAGTATACCGGCATTGTCAAAGCGGACAATGTCGATGAGACATAGCCTGAGAGGCAAAGTGTCGAAATAGCCCGAGAGGCAAAAACAGCCCAAGAGGCATATCAGTATACCGGCATTGTCAAAGCAGACAATGCCGATGAGACATAGCCTGAGAGGCAAAGTGTCGATATAGTGCCCAAGAGGCAAAGTAGCCCAAGAGGCATATCAGTATACCGGCATTGTCAAAGCGGACAATGTCGATGAGACATAGCCTGAGAGGCAAAGTGTCGAAATAGCCCGAGAGGCAAAAACAGCCCAAGAGGCATATCAGTATACCGGCATTGTCAAAGCAGACAATGCCGATGAGACATAGCCTGAGAGGCAAAGTGTCGATATAGTGCCCAAGAGGCAAAGTAGCCCAAAAAGCATATCAGTATACCGGCATTGTCAAAGCGGACAATGTCGATGAGACATAGCCTGAGAGGCAAAGTGTCGATATAAAGCCCGAGAGGCAAAAACAGCCCAAGAGGCATATCAGTATACCGGCATTGTCAAAGCAGACAATGCCGATGAGACATAGCCTGAGAGGCAAAGTGTCGATATAGTGCCCGAGAGGCAAAGTAGCCCAAGAGGCATATCAGTATACCGGCATTGTCAAAGCAGACAATGTCGATGAGACATAGCCTGAGAGGCAAAGTGTCTATATAAAGCCCGAGAGGCAAAAGTAGCCTAAGAGGCAAAGTAGCCCGAGAGGCAAAAGTAGCCCAAGAGGCAGAGTAGCCCAAGAGGCACATAGCTCAAGAGGTAAAGTATCGATATGGCCAAAGAAGGCAAAGCAGTATTCCGGCATTGTCGAAGCAGACGATGTCGATGAGACGTAGCACAAGAGGCAAAGTGTCGATATAGCCAAAGAGGGCAGAATAGTATTTTGAGATAACCCACGAAGGCTAGCATATCACGTATATGTGTATATGTCAAACAGGACATTGCCTATGATGGCCTAAGATATAATTTGGCCAGTGCAGGCCAGCATATCAGCTTCATGAGTATGAGTTTGGGACTTTGGTATATTTTGTTGAAGCCTGTGCGCGACTCTGCGAGTCCCCCACAGCCTCGGGGGCTAATGTCGGGGATATAACCCCGGGTATACCAAAGTACCCCTTTGTTATGACTAATATATATTGTATATGTTGTATTATGTGTGCAGGATATTAAAAAGCATTTAACAGCAGCCTGGGCCGGATTAACCAAGCCCAGGCCGGAATAAACTGCTCCCGGGCCGGAATAGCTAAGCCCAGGCCGGCATATATTAAAGCTGGGCCGGCATGGTAATTATCAGCTGGGCCGGCATAGTAGTAAGCCGGCTGGCCGGTCTGGTGGTTTCCCCGCCTGGGCCGGATCTTCTCCCCGCCATGGGCCGGAGCCAGCAGACCCCGGCTGGGCCGGCTAGAGCCTTCTCCGCTCCGTCTCCCGCCCGGCTGGGCCGTCCGCCCTCGCCCCCGGCTGGGCCGGCCGGTAGCGCGACCCCGGCTGGGCCGGCTCCTCCGTCTCCCGCCCAAGCCGGCCTCTCCCAGCACGCCCGGCTCGGCCTCTTCGCCAGCGCCCCCAGCTGGGCCTCCTGGCTAGCTTCCCCCGTGGGCCGGCGTCCCGCTCCACCTCTTTCCCGGCTGGGCCGACGCCCCGGCTGGGCTGGCGCCCCGGCTGGGCTCCCAGCTCCTTCTTCCTGGCCGGGATTCCTCTCCTTCGGGCCTCTGTCTGCGCAATATCCCGGCTGGGCCAGGCCGGGATGCCCCTGGCCCAGGCCGGGATTCCTCTTGGCAGGCCGGGATTCTCCTGGGTAGGCCGGATTACTACCTTCCAGGCCGGATTATTACTCCCCAAGGCTGGGATTTACCCCCTCCGGCATACTTTGTTCATCCGGCATCGACTCCACTGCTTGGTGCCAGTCCTGGGACGCCTCTGGGCTCGGACTGGCACATCCTCCACCATCGTATGCTGGTCTTGGGACGCCCCTTGGCTCAGACTAGCATATCCCTCCTCTCCTAGTCAGTCTTATCCTCAGGAGGAGGATAAGACTGATGACATGGTGATCCTGAAGACAGACGCTAGAAGACGAAGGCAAGGACTCCAAGTACAGACATCGATGGGACTAGCCCATGACCGTGACGCATCGCACAGTACCAAGGGCGGTACCGTGCTGATGCAGGCTACAGTATGACAAGACCCCAGTAGTCAACTCAGCACCAGTATGTGCATAGTATATTGTGGGGCATCCCTTGTCCCCTGGGCTCCCTGTATAAAGGGCACCAGGGGGATCAATCTACAAAGCCTCCGGAGGAGGCTCATTCTCTCTCGCTCCATGGGAGCTCTCTAGCACTAGCTGCTGTTTAGCTCCTGCCTAGTGCAGCCTCAGATAGGCAAGATACACAGCTCAAGGAGCACCATTGTAGCTCTCATGTGAAGCTCATATAGATCAGACATGAAGGAGTAGGGGTGTTACCTCCTCACGAGGGCCCCAAACCTGGGTAGCTCGATGTGTTAGCAGTGACTTCTGTGCTCGGTCTCTACCGAGCCTTCCCTCTCCCGGATCCACCAGTGTACAGTCGGCCCCCATTTAAGCCACCCTGTGGCATATGTTGTTTCACCACGACGACAAAGTGTGTATTTATCCTAGTAAGGGTAGTGCGCTAGCACAGGTTCACCCCCATAACACCTATCAAACCAATGAATACTATTGGCTCTATGAAGCGAAAGCTCTTGACAGAAACTCCCGTGTGTCCTCGAGAACGTTTGGTTATTATAAGTACACAACCGGCTTGTCCTTTGCTGAATAAAGGATTGGGCCACTTGCTGCAATTGTTACTACTGTCTTTTATTTACTCGCACTTTATTTACTCGTATTACCAAATACCCCTGAAAACCTGTTTGCTAGTATTTACAGTGATTCCTTGATCAAAACTGCTCATCAACACCTTCTGCTCCTCGTTGGGTTCGACACTCTTATTTATCGAAAGTACTACGATACACCCCCTATACTTGTGGGTCATCATGCACTCGCGCACTCAGCAACGCTCGGAGACTTTACATCACCTCGTCTCTGTGTGTGGAAGCTTATGTTCAAGATCTGTGATTTTGTCAACATCAGCAAGCAACATGGCGATCCCAACAACGCTCGGGGGCTCGACAACAACTTCGCCTCCGATCGTGGCTGTGATTCTACGACAACAACCCGCCGCGTCGACTCCGGTCTACAGCATCGACTTCATCCACTGCCGCGTATACGCCGCACCCGATAAAAGCTAAGTATTCCTCTACCAAGAGTCAATTATTATTTTACTTTTGACGCACCCGACACTCGGGGGCTGCACCATGCAAAATCATCTGACCCAGTTGAAAGCCTGAACATCTGTGAAAGCCCGAGTAGCTGATGATCCTCGTCGAATTCTTGAAAACTCTGACCCAGTTGCAGCCTAACTGACAGGTTGGCAAGGTACAGAGACCTTGGGCACCAAGCTAACGAAAAGGCTTAGCAAATAAAGTACATCTTGAAAATTCAACTGCGGCAAACACATCAAACTACGTTTTACCCGAGTAGCTGATCGAGCCGCAAAGCCATCAAGCTCACAAAAGGGTATTACGTACGATCAACAAATTATACAAAAAACTTCGAGTTATATTTTACATATTGAATCATCATTACAATACGCAAACACAATGTTTCTTAAAGTTACAAAATATTTCACAACTTTTTACATTTTTTGCATCTTAACTTCTTCGAGTACTTTTTAGAGTGGTACAACTTAAGTCTATGCCCGGTTACAAGTACCTGAACATAGACTCGAGGGCTACTACCATCGGGAGCGTTATCCGCGCACCCGATAGAAATACAATTTTGAGAAAGAATTTTGACAAGAAGAGAAGAAGAAGAAAATTAGAGCCTATGATCGACTACAAGTACCCGACCATAGCCTCGGGGCCTATTCCCATCGGGAGCGCTGAGCGCGCAACCCGATGAATATTTCTTTCGATTATCGAAAGATCAAAGGAGTCAAAACTTTCGACCCCATCATCGGTGGTAAACACCAGATAATGAACTCGACGTTTACTCCCATCGAGAGAGCGATTTCAAGAACTTTGACGATTTCGTCCATTGCAGTAGCCAACCAAGATTATGAAGTCGAAGATTGAAGAAATCAAAGATTGAAGAAGTTGAAGATTTCAGGAAGTCGAAGATATGTGAAGTCGAAGAATTGAAGAAATCCAATATTGAAGAAGTCAAAGAATTGAAGAAATCAAAGATTGAAGAAGTCGAAGAATTGAAGAATTCGAAGTTTGGAGACTCAACCCGAGTCTGCAACTCGAGTAGAGTCTCGGGGGGCTACTGACGTGGGCATGCCGTTCGGGTACCCACTGATTAGTATACCGGGTTTATCCCATCATGGAGATAGAACAACATAAGGACTCGACAAGATTGACTTGGAGACGAAGAAAGGAAATTCCAATATGTATTCGACTAGGATACTTGTAAACCCTAGCCTAGTAGCATATATAAAGCCAGACAAGGGCGCCCCTAGAGAGATATCTCAGAGACATCGCAACATAAGATCATCATCATAGATTACAGAATTCATATATTAGAAAGATAGAACTCCGCTTACGGCGGCTCCATGTAAACACCATTGTGATCATAAACTAGATTGCTAGCAGGACGTAGCGATCCTCCACCACGGAGATGTGAACCTGGGTACCTCGTGTTCCAATCTCGATCCCGAAATCTCTTATTGTCGCCTTTCCCCCGATCCAAAGTCCTTCATCTAGGACATTTGTCGAGTTAACCTTCGTCAAAGACAGTGAGAATAAGAAGTCGATGGGGGACGCGACGAGGCATAAAAGAGGGACCACCACGCGGGCCACTTCCTGGCCATGTGGCGGGCCCATCTCAGCGCTTGTGCATCCTTTCAGCGTAATCTTGATCCCCACGGATTCGTGTTGACAAAAATTGACTATATATGTACCCCCCCCCCTCGGGCGACTTCACAATGGGGCGGCGGAGAAAAATGAAATACACAATTCTGATTTGAAGAATGGGAGGATATGAGGAGAGACGCTACCAGAGCCGCTGCTGGCTGCCCCTTTTATTCCATTGACACCATCTCCTTCAGCAACATGATGAACAGGGAGGAGTTCACACCTGGAATATGGGGAGTAACTTGTATCAAACTCTCTCTCTCTCTCTCTCGTGTTTCATAGATTAAAGTCATATGAGCGGCTTATCATGATTGTGACCATATTTATATTACCTATATGGTGTATCTTATGTTTGTGAGATGATTTATGAGATGCAAAGATGTTTATGTTCTTGATGTATGAGTAGATGTATATGTTGCCCCATTCTTGTATGATTTTCCTGATCAAACTAGTATGCATAGGGCATGTGAGGGGGATGTGTTGATTAGTTGGAGCATTATTGTAGTTGGTTTGGGGAAGTGACAAAAATCTCTGAACTACTATACTTTTTACCTTTCTATGGTTGCCTCACTAGGGAGAATGGTTTACTGTGTATGAAAGTTTTGTGACAGAAAGGACCCCTTTCTTGCAAGGATGCATATCTGTTCAACATCATGTTACAATTCTTTATGCAATACTCTGTTAAGTCTTAAATTTGACTTGCGGTCGATTCCCTTGTCAAAGGAGTATTAGTGAGTTGATTTGTATCAATTCTATATTTGGAAGTGATGCCCATATTTATTCTTATCAATGACATCTTGAGGGTTTGCATGCTCTTAATTTGCCATTTGTGCTTTATTACAACCATGTTTATGAGAGAGGGAGATCAGGTGAAACCATGATCCCTTTTCTAGCTTTTAATCATAAGAAGTTCTTAGTTACTTTTAAACTATTATATTTTCAATTTTTAAACTTGAAAATCACCAAAAACCTTGTTCTTACTTTTGTTTCCATCGGGTGTTGTTTACTTGCGAGCTGTTGGTGCCTGACAACCACCACAGTTAGTTGTGCATGGAACGCTATTTGTTCACCGTTGTAGGCTGTTTGAAGAGCGAGGAAAAGGAACCAACCTAAGGCTTCCCCGAGAGTTCGATAATAACTCTGAGTCACCCTTGTCGGGAAAACTTCTCTTGCTGCATCACTCTGCGCTTGGAGTCCCAACGAGTGGCATTTTTAAAGAAAAGAGTTGCTGCCATCACCAACCTCAGGCTTCCCCGAGAGTTCGATAATAACCCCGAGTCACCCTTGTGGGGAAAACTTCTCTTGCTGCATCACTCTGCGCTTGGAGTCCCAATGAATGGAATTTTGAAGAATATAGTTGTTACCATAAAGAAGGTTTTCTGGCATTGTTGCTGGGGAAGCAGAAGATTCTTAACCTTTATGAGCTTTTATTTTGCCTTAGACTTTGCAATAGTGTTCCTTACAGTTCTTGTTTTTTATGTCATTATGGAGAAGGGTAGTAAGGCAAAATGGTTTATATTCCTAAAAACTACATATCTGATTTCCCAATTTTTGATACTTCGAATTTTGAACAAAATGAGGGGAAATCTCTGAAGGATGCTTGGTATAGGATCAAAGCTATGCGCACTGCTAAAACTAATCCTTGCAGTGAAGCTAGACTTCTCATAATGTTACTAATACATCAAAAAAAACATGACCAAATATGTTATCTCATCAAACTTAAATCTTACCAGAGGTCGGTAAAACAGCAATGACGACTCAGGTGGATCATGCGCAAAATTGGCACACATGAAAAATTTCATGCCCATCCAGTCCGAAAAATCCGTCGAATCCTTTACCTTCGCTATGTCGCCGCACCAGCATCATGCGGCTTCCATTCCCTCCGGCAAACACGCATACTTCATTTTCTTTGACCTTAGGACCTGGTCAGAGCAAGGCAAACTCATAGCAACTTCAATATATTAGAGAGCAAAGATAGCTAATCGAATGAATGACGAATGCCTTCTTTATATAGACCCCGATTACTGCTGCCGCTAAGCGATAAAATTAGCAAAAGTATGCATCGTCGGTGGTCTATTTGTTGTACCAAATAGTGTTCCAAAGCATCGAATAGACAGACAAATACAACATTCTATCATCGCATGCAAAGAATCAGCAATCAGTGCCTCAGAGTGAGTGCCATTTGTCGGATGCCGGGCATCTGCGGAGATGCCGCTCCGCCCCCCGGTGGCATGGCCCACCGCTCCTGCGCCCACACCCACAGCGCACTAGTCACTACGCCACGTAAGCTTGCCGGCGAACCCCCAGAAGGGCCCACAGCCCTAACGGCGACGGAAATGGTGACCAAGGCAGGTGACCTATTGGTTTAGGCTGAGGCGGCAGGGGCTTGCAGTCAATGGCCGAGGCGGCACATTACACGTGTCGCCTGCCCAAATGTACCGCCACCGAAGGATGGTCTTTTTGAAAAAAAATCGCAGGTGGTCCTTTTTGGCATTCCATTGGCACGGGTGGTCCTTCCTGTAAAAAATTTGCCTAACGGGGCCAAGATTAGTTTTACCCCCAAATACAAAACTGAATACAGCTCTGTAACAGACACTCTTCTTTCCCCTTCCTCGTCCTCTGTGCCGCCCTCCACCTTGAGAGTCCACCGCTGCTCCTTGGGCCGATCCAGCGCCTCTTCCATCGGCGACGCCATCTAGAGATGGCAATGGAGAGTGCTCGGCCTCTATAGTAGAGATAGTTGTAGTAGTTGTCGGCTAGAGGCCGTGCTGTGTGGCGTAATTCCTGGAGGAGATCTCCAGATCCCGTGGGTCGGATCTGGTGGTTCCCGACGGTCTTCTTCCTCGCCGTCTGGCTCTGGTGGCAGGAGCTATGGCGGAGGTGGAGGAGGGCACTCGGCTTCTCCCTAAATAAGGGCCTCCTTTTCTCCCTTTGGAGGCTATGCGTGCCGGTGTTTCGCCGCAACACTGGATGCCCATCGGTGAAGTCCTATCTCATGCTACCATGGTGGTGGCGCGACAGTGGTGGCGAAAACATAGGGGTCTTCTTCAATAAGTTGTTGGTTCTTCTCCAAGCCAACCATATCCGCCTGCCTCCTCCTGCCCGTGGCAGGAGCAGCGAGTCCTTCGAGGCCCTTAAAGGAGATAATGACACTAGTCTAGTCATATACTAGTACGACTAGTATTATACTACTAGGGTCATAGTATATGATACTTCATGGTACTTGCTGAAACATTATACCCCTCATGTATTTTACTTTCTCCGACCACTATTAATTATCGTTAATATAGGTGTATTTACCCCACATGTATGCTACTTGCTCCGACCACTATTTATTATTGTTAATATAGATGTATCTCGACACTAAAATACGTGCAAATATATTTATAGTAGTAACAAGTAATAGTGGTAGGAGGAGTACGTACGTGCATGACGGTGCACCAATCAAGAATAAGCAGGTCAACTGATCGAACATTTCGTTTTTGGTGAGATACTTTCTTTAATGCTTGGGTTCTATTAGTTAGTAAGAAAAAGAGGGACTGAAGAAGAACTTCAACGTTGTCGCTGGTCTCGGTTTTCCAGGTCACCGTTTAATCGCGCCACTTTGGACAGCAGGTTCGGGTGTTAGCTGAAACTTCCTCCTATCCATATATTAGCGTAGTTGTTACTGTATAGTAACTTTATACTAAACCATCCATAGCTAATATATACTTCCTCCGATCGGAAATAAGTGTCAGCAATTTTATACCAGCTTAATACAAAATTTGTACTATATCTCCGAGTTATTTTCAATCGGAGGGAGTAACATTTAACGGCTGAGGTACTTGTGCTGTCGCATGCTGACATAGCAGCAAAGTCAAGTCAATAAGTCACGCAAGAACTACGGATCGGAAGCAAACTTTGCAATAGGGTGCCTCAAATAATCGATAATTCTCGGGTGGGTTTGACTGAAAACCCTAAACCCCTGTACGGCGCGCTTATAAAGAGGGCTCATCACGCTCACCTCGCTCCAAAGCTTACTACATAAGTGAGCCTCCGGGAGTAGAAGTGATCGATCTATCGCCGGTGGTTGCTCCGCCTGTATATGAAGAATAAGTGAGCGAGAGATGGCGAGGAAGTACTACCTGATGCAAGCTCGCTCTTCTTTCTTCGTCTCCTTCCATCTCCTTTGGGCTGCGCTGGTGGCCACCGCTCAGAACATGCCGCTGCAGGTTCGTGTCGGCGTCATCCTCGACCTGACGTCGCCGGTTAGGCACAGGCGGCGGACCGGCATTCAGATGGCAGTGGAGGACTACTACGCCGCGCACCCCACTTCAGCTACCAAAGTGGTGCTCCATTTTAGGGACTCCAGGAGGGACGTTCTTCGCGCAGCTTCTGCTGGTACATAACTAAATTCAATTGCCTCTCACTTAACTTAACAGTCGGTTATGGATGTGGGTGAAGTATAATACTCGTGGGTTAGGGTTAAGTCGAATTTTTTAGTCACTTACTATATCGGTATGGGTATATTCTTGCTCTACCCTAGTCATACCTACCTATTACCATAGTTATTAGCTACGCTCGCGCTGCCTTTCTGTTATGGAAGTAATGGAAACGATCCCTTCTAGGATCGCGTGGAAAAAAAAAAGCTACGCTGGCGCCAAGGCGTCATTCATACCTTCTTGGAGAGTTTCTCATCACTCTTTTTTCCTTTAAATCAAGATCTTTACTCTTTAGGAATCCTTTTTGGCTCCACGCTGGACATAGACCGGCAAATTTTATACGTGGGTTTCCAGTTTCCTCTAGGCTTTGGCCTTTGTGACAGATCTCGTTGGTGTTCTTCAAATCCGATTTCTATCTGAACGGTGGTTCCCCTTGTGATGTATTGCTTTTCTCTTTGCTCCTGATGTGCTTGTACATGTCTATAGACAAAAGATTGTCTGAACATAATACCTGTTTTCCTTAGGCGGTGCAGATGTGATCTTCTTGCTAAGTCTACTGATTCTTCGAATAATAAGTATAGAATATAGAATAAAAAATTAGTCTACTCCAGTAATTGGATCCAGACTAGTTATTAGTGTAGCATTTTTTTAAACATGAACTGATTCTTCAAATAGTCATGCTTGGATAATAATACAGTCGTTTCTTGTAGGAGTTGCGTCAATACATGGGTGGAGTTGGTTTTACTGTCAATGTGGACGTGATTGTCATGGGTGTGTCTGGAGATCCGGCGACTTATCTCCCTGACATCATCCCCCTTTTAAAACAAAATTTGAATTGTGAACAAAATTTAATCAAATTTTGACAAAATATAAACAATTTTCGAATTTGGAACAAATTTGGAATATTGAAAAAGTTAGATATGAACAAAAGTTGAATTGTGAATAAAATTGGAATTTGAACAAATTTCAAATTTGAACCAAATTTGAATCTGAACAAGTTTGCAATATGAACAAATTTCGAATGTGAATAAATTTATAATGTGAACATAAAATTTTGAAGTGTGAAGAAAATTCAAATGTAAAGGAATTTTGAATTTGAACAAATTCAAATCTGAACAAAAATTAGAAAACAGGCTTGCCCGCATGGATCTCCAATAAAATCGGGCGGCTACGTCATGTGACTGATCTCTAGTTAGAGATTAGGCATCTGATTTCTAGCAAATCCGAGGTATTTACAGCTATAGATAGATAGGGAACGACGGAAACATTCCATCTTAAAGTACAGATACACCGAATTTTCGTCTTGCCCGATCGATGGAATGCTATGTGCTGCTCAGTTACTGACTTAATTGTTGTTGTTTGCAGCGGTGGATTTGATTGACAACGCGCAGGTGCAGGCCATCATCGGTCCTACAACCTCGGCTGAGGCGGAGTTCGTGTCCCACATCGGCGACCGTACGCATGTCCCGGTTCTCTCCTACTCCGCCACCTCCCCGGCACTGTCCGCCGTGCAGACACCCTTCTTCGTGCGGACCGCCGCCAACGACTCCTTCCAAACGGCGGCCGTCGCGGCCGTCCTCAGCGCCTTCAACTGGCGCGCGGCGGCCGTCCTCTACGAGGACTCGCCCTACGGAACCGGAATCCTTCCGGCGCTCGCCGACGCGCTCCAGGGCGTCGGCGCCGAGATCATGGAACGCGCGCCCGTGCCGAGCGACGCCGACGATGCCCGCATCGACGCGGTGCTCTACCACCTGATGGCGATGCCGACCCGTGTGTTCATCGTGCACATGGTGCATCCTCTGGCCGCGCGGCTCTTCCGCCGGGCGAAGAAGGCCGGCATGATGTCGGAGGGGTACGTCTGGGTCGCCACGGACGGCGTCGGTGGCTTCATGGACAGGCTCAACGACGAGGACGTCGACGCGATGCAAGGCGTTGTCAGCCTCCCGCCTTACGTGGAAGTAACAGACGCCGTGAAGAACTTCTCGGCACGGTTCAGGGCAAGGTCACGGCGGGAGAACCCTAATGACGAATACGCAGTTGACTCAAGCGTAATGAGGCTCTGGGCATATGACACGGCATGGGCGATCGCTTCGGCAGCGGAGGCGGCCGGTGTCGATCAGGCCTTCCAAGCACCTCAGGAGAGCACGACACTCACAGACTTGGACCGTCTGGGTGTGTCGGCCACTGGAGCGACGCTTCTCAAGGCGGTTCTCGCCACGACGTTCGATGGGTTATCCGGCAAGTTCAAGCTGGTCGACGGGCAGCTGCAGCTAGCGGCGTACGAGGTGGTGAACGTCCTCGGCAAAGGAGCCAGGACGGTGGGGTTCTGGACGCCACAGTCCGGCAGCATCTCGCAAGATCTGAATCCTAGCAGCTCCAAGGGGCTGAAGCAAATCCTTTGGCCAGGCGAGCCACGGTCCACTCCGAAAGGCTGGACCGTGTCGCCAAACGGGCGGATGCTCGTGGTTGCAGTGCCGATCAAGAGTGGGTTCAAGCAGTTCGTGGACATCTCCATGAACTCGACTACAGGAGAGACAAAGGTCACAGGGTACACCATCGACGTTTTCGACGAGGTGATGAAAAATATGCCCTATCCTGTGAGCTACCAGTATGTGCCAAACAATGCTAGCTTGGAGTCTTATGACAAACTTGTGGAGCAGGTGCGCGATCAGGTGAGTCGTCACTGCACCATTAAGTTAACCATCAAACTAGGCATAGTAGTGTCACGTCCACACAGGTTTTACTATTCAGGATCGATGTAATTTATCAAGCTTGCACTTACAGAAAGTCGACATGATCGTCGGAGATCTGACGATCACCGCCAGCAGGATGGCCGAGGTGGACTTCACCATGCCGTTCACGGAGTCAGGGTGGTCGATGGTAGTGGCGGTGCAGAAGGACACGACCTCGACCATGTGGATCTTTGTGCAACCCCTGAGCACAGGCCTCTGGCTCGCCAGCATTGCCTTCTTCATTTTCACCGGCTTCGTCGTGTGGATAATCGAGCACCGCATCAACTCCGAGTTCCGTGGCACGCCATGGCAACAGTTCGGCCTCATCTTCTACTTTGCCTTCTCGACTCTTGTCTTCTCACACAGTATGTATCCTAATTAAATTAGGAGTACTCCCTCCAACCCATATTACTTGTTGCTGGTTTCGTATAACTTAACCAGCGACAAGTAATATGGATCAGAGGGAGTACTAAATTTCTAATTGGATATGATATAACTAAGTTTCCTGGAAACTAGACATCACATAATTGTTGAAGAGCTAATTGATTTTCAGAGGAGAAGCTGGAGAGCAACCTGTCGAAGCTGGTGGTGACCATTTGGGTGTTTGTGGTCTTGATACTGACATCGAGCTACACGGCGAGCCTTACGTCGATGCTAACAGTGCAGAAGCTCCAGCCGATGGTGACCGACGTGAGAGAGATCCAGAAGCGCGGAGAATACATCGGGTACCCGGAGGGCAGCTTCTTCAAATCCTCTCTCATAAATATGGGCTTTGAGGAGAGCAGGATGAGGTCATACAACTCGGAGGATGAGTATGCCGTCGCGCTGTCTAGAGGCTCCGCCAACGGCGGTGTCACCGCACTGTTCGACGAGATCCCCTACCTGAAGCTCTTCTTGTCGCAGTACTGCGATGGCTACATGATGGTCGGCCCGATCTACAAGACCGCCGGCCTCGGATTTGTAAGCGCGGCGCATTCCAACATCTCAATTCGAAGAGATTATTTGTGTATACGGCCTCTCTGAACGGATGTGCCACGAGTTAGTATGTTTCTGCCTAATTGGGATGCATCTTGTGGTTGTTGATTATTTGCAGGTGTTCCCAAGAGATTCTCCAATGACAGGGGATGTGTCACGGGGGATACTGGCATTGGCCGAATCGGAGAAGATGACGAAGATCGAGAAGGCATGGTTCGGCGAGCCAGGCACCTGCCGCAGCCTGAGCAGCTCCACCATGGGCTCATCGTCTAACTTGAGCTTCCAGAGCTTCAGCGGGCTGTTCATCATAACAGGTTTGGCCTCCAGCCTCATGCTCCTCGTCTACCTCGCCACCTTCGCCTACCGAGAGCTCGACCAGATCCGGGCAGTCGAGCCCACCATCGGCTACGGCAGCGTTTTGCTGCGGTGCCTGTGCGCGTGCCTGAAGATCTTTGACACGAAGGACGAGCTCAGGTCCCCCACCTTCAGCGCATGGAATAACGAGTCCCTACGGAACGGTAACAAGATTTCTAACCGGGCGCTCAGTCCTAGATCGATGGGCGAGGGAAGCCAGAGGAACGGTGCGACGAGTTCATTCGACGCCTCTGTCAGGTCGGAGATGAACGCCGCTTATTCACTGGAGCAAACACCTTCGTCAGATGTGCTCGGAAACTCGTTCGAGCATGACGAGGAGGGGGGAAACTACGACTTCTCTGGTGATGGCAACGTCATCGACGACCTCTTCTGAGATTTCTGAGTTTCTGTCTTCTGTGCAATCTACTACAAACTGTTTCTTCAGTTGGCAACAAGAGAGAGCTTTATTACTTCATTAGCACCCTTGCTTATACTTTACCTTGTATTTCTATACCCTATACTTGTGAAGACCTTTGTGTTGTGTACAATTGGTGAATTGTTGAGACTCTAGATAAACTAATAAGTTGGTATTGGTGGATCTTTTTCGCAGCAAAAAAGGGTGTGACTAGTTCTCAATAAGAGTAAGATGAATTGCAGTTGCAACCCATATTACAACTCACGATTAGCACGATCACAAAGCAAATCTAACTGTATGGTAGAATTTTTCTGTTGCAACTAAATTTTTTCAGTTGTAACCCAACTTGCAACTGTAAAAAAAATTAGGTACAACCTAACTTGCAACTCAAGTGCACAAATCATAATGTAAATATAATGGTATATAACTCTACTGAGCACTAACTTAGTTCTCAGTCTACTGAGAACTAGCAAAACCGAACAAAAAAAGATTGACTACTAAGTTAGTTTTCAGTCTACTCTTCGCTAATATAGATGTATCGAGATACATTTTAGTGGTAGATACGTCTGTATTAGCGAAGAGTAATCTAGGTCGGAGGGAATAGAACAATCAAAAGTAGTTCTTTCGAGGACCCATGTTTTATTAAAGGCAATGATTCCAAATTTTATGCAAAATAGCATTCTATTATGTATTCTAACTAAATTAAGTATCCTACCATTCTCCATTGTGTAATCTTGTGGTACAAATAATGCTCTTGTCATAACAGAATAAAAATAATAAACGGAAGAATTGAAATGATTTTTTTCGATAATGAACAGAAAGAATTGAAATGATAAGTGATATTCTTTATGTACAGAGAAATTCTGCAATACATAATGTTAAACAAAGATGTGTTTGAGTTGGGCGATAAGATGGTCTGTCTATATATGGTATAATGAAATTACATACTCCCTCCATCCCGATGTGTAGGTTTTGCGCGTGTCTCTATGTTTATTTTAACCAACGTAATACAAGCCATATACTACAAAATATATATCACTGGAAACTTCAAACATTGTACTTTCTAATGGTATAATTTTCATATTGCAAAATTTAGATTATATTTATCAAAATGAGGATCTAGGGATATGCGCAGAACTTATACACCAGGAACGGAGGGAGTACTTCCATTTCCAACGCTAGGGGCCCTCATTTCTGTTCTTAGCACCATGTGGAATTAATGGTTCATAATGACCATTACAAAATTAGAATTGAACAAAATTTACCTGATTTTCATCTAAATGTGTATGGTTTTGTAAATCAAAACAACTACATAGAGTTAGACGTGCTCTTCACAATATGTCGTAAATGTGGTGAAATGGAATTTTGGGTTGCCCAATTCAATGGAATTCCACACTTCAATGAAACTATGATGCCCCTTACTAGCACTTATGCAATGTCCTATGGCTACGTCATCCCAGGAGAGCACCATTGATGGAGGGAACAACCCCACTGCGACGCATGGAGAGCAAGGATCCCGCACCCGCAACCCAGGATGAGGGACGCCACCTTCAATCTCTCCACAAGGACACCCGATAGTGCCCTGTTCCAACCATGTGAGTGGCTCCTACAAGGGAGAACCGCACACCATGGCCATCATGTTGGTGTGTCGCTCACCAACGCATGAGGCGTCCAACATGCCATAGACATCTCCCAATGGCCACCTCAAGGCTAGTCCAGTGACACCTTCCTGGAACCACACTCTCTTAAGAGTACATGATGGCCGGAGAAGACTTCATAATGATCTAAGCTCATGAGAGAGAGTTGCAATAGAAACAAGGTCATCAGCAAGGGCCTATGTGTAATATATATAGAATGGCCTCATACTCACATGTTAGTTAGGAGGTGCCTAGTAGCAAAAGTAGGATAAAGCGGGTGAACCAAAACAGGCCACCCACTAGAGAGACAAGAGAAAATATCTCCCTTCACTCACTAGGGGTAAACTTGTAATGCAACATTATGCCAATCCTAGAAGAAGACCCCATCCCCAAAGGAAAGCCAAGAATTTGAACCCCCACTTCATTTCCCCCTTTGGAGCTAGACTGGGAGGGGAATGGAGGAGAGCTCTCCCACACCCGGTTGGCCGATTGCCCCCAAAACAGCATCCCTACCGGTAGATGGGACACCCTTCTGGCAATTCACTTGTCGGAAGGCACACCACCATCCGTCAGGACCACAGCTAAGCATCTGCCAGCAACCCAAAACCCAAGGACCACCGTTGATTCACTATCGGCTCACTAGACCACCCACAGGAATATAATCCTTGCTAGATGTAGGAGCGAGCAAAGTTCCCTGGTGCCTTCCCGTCTCACCGAACCACCGGCCGGAATCTCTTCGTCCCACTGACCATAAATTGGAATCCTTGCCAAAGTTCAGGAACCGTTGCCTTGCCTTGAGGGGCCGATGTTGTTTCTACGTCGAGTCGTCTGCTATCAATCCTAGCAGGAGTTACCCTACCAAGATATAATGAATCCGGCTCACCAAGAGAATGGGAGTACTTGTCGAGCCCGCTCTTTCGGCTCCAACACCATCTTGCTAGTTCCAGTTGGTTTACGGCAGCCCTTCTTATCTAACGGGTGGGCTCACATATTCTAGGGAAGGTGAAGAAGACAAGGAGAATTGCGAGCCCACATTTTAGGTGTCATGCGGATAGGAATCCTCTCAACCCGTGGCATGCCCATACTATGTGATTATTTTGGCCGTCGATAGCTGGTGCAAACTCTAGGGATCAAGAAAAAATCTTTAGGTCTCGAAGGGCGGCTTGAGCACATCCTTCTGCTACATGAACCCGAGAAGTGTGAGTGCATCCGTCAAGTTCCTCAATGACATGGAGCCAATGAAAGCCGTCAACGCCACACCGACAAAGCTGCCCTTGTCTTGCACCGGTGTGCCTAGGGATATGCTGGTAGTGATGGCTTGGAGCAAGATCATCCGGTGGATCGTACTAAATATCTCGCCATGGTGCTGGAGTTTGCATCACAACATAAGGTGAGAGGGGGAGTGACAGGAATAATAGGGTGGAATAACTGAACGGACAAAACAAGAACGGGCAGGAGTTGCCAGGAGTGAATTATGGCGGGAGCAGAAGGGATCTATCAAAAAAAACTAATAGTGAAAACAAAACCATCTCTTCACCCTGGAGTGGTAGGTGCAAATTAAGGTTGGGTAACGCGAAAGAAAAGTAATATCTCTAGTTCAGAGAGAAATGTTCATCTCTAGCCTTGGGCAATATGTCCTTTGGTTGTCATTGGATTGGCTCTTTAGCAAATTTTTCCTCTAGCCCTGCAACATAGGTGCCTATCGCACCACCCTGGAGCATCACCACACGATGTCTAAAAAAGTAAATCCATGCCCACATCATCATACTCATCGCAAATTGGACCTGACATACCCTACCCTTCCATAATCTCCATCACCATGTGGCGGCGCCATGTTGCGCCAGGGCATCCTCGCCCCGTCCTCTCATCCTCATCCATCCTGCTAAAGCCTTTCCCTCCTTTGCCACCGGGAGTGTTTCTCAGAAAATCTCAGGGGGGGGGGGGCGTATTGGTGGCGGAGATTCTCCTCGCGGTGCCATAATCTGACGCGGTGGCGCCAGCCAATAATTCCCAAGAGCAAGAAATAACTCTAGCAAAATTCGATAAGTATTGACTGTCGAACCCACGAGGAGCTCAAGGTAAACTATATATTCTCCAAATCCCGATAATTCACTTATACAGTGTAACGTCCCAAGATTTTATCAAATCTTGGAGTGATTTTTTTGTTTTTGTTTTGTTTATGTTGATTGAAATTTCACAGGGATTTCAAACTTTTTAGGTTTATTAAAAAGCTTGATTATAAAAACTATTTTAAAACTTTCTATTATTCTTGAAGAATTCTTCTGAGAAAATGAAAGTTTCCAAAATATTATTTTGCACTTAATTCTATGCAAGCTTGCTTGCAAAGGAATGATGTACAAAGTGGGTATATTAAGTAAAGTTTGCATTTTCAAAACTAAGTTTGAAAATTAATTTCAAACATTATTTTATAAAGCTTTCTCTGTGATTTTAAAAAGGTTTATTTTTCAAAACCCCTAATCTTATTTTGATTATGCAAGTAAAACCTTTTGTTCTAATTTCTAAAGTTTTATTACAAAATTGGTTTTGTTATTCTTTTGTTGTCTTAAAACATTGTCTTTAATTTTAGAAAATTTAGAAATTGGTTTGAATTGATTTGGTGCCTTTTTTGCAAAAGTTATAAAGAAAACAGAAAAAGAAAAAGTTAGAACAAAAAAAAGAGGGAAGAAGGGCCGAGGGCACCAATCCGGCCCAGGCCAGAAAGCAGCCTGCGGCCCATTTCCTGTCGCGCCCGAACCGGTACCGCCTCTCCCTCTATCTTCTCGCTGACACGCGGGGCCCGCGTGTCATCATCTTCCTCCAGCCGGAGTCCAGGTCGGACACAAAGCCCCCCAGACCCGTCCATCGCATCGCCGCCCAGCTCCGAAAACCCTAACCCCTTCCCCACTCCAAGGCGCCTATACAAGCCCCCAGATCCCCGCTCCTCTCTCCTCTCTTTTTCCCACTCTGAATCACCACCAAACCGACGAAATTGATCGCCGGAGCTCGCAGCACCTGTCGTCGTGCGAGCGTGATTCCGGCGACTGAAGGTGAAGCCGCCGCCCGATTATGGCCTCCCTCCACTTACCTTGCCCCATCGGAGCATCGCCGGCGTCAACGATCTGTGCGCAACCTCGCCGGAGCCTCGTCGGAACCCTAGCTTGTGAGATTCTTTCCCCCTCTCCTTCCTCATTCGTCGGATCTCGATCAAATGATCCAGATTGCTTCACTTAAATGAAGCGGTACGAATCAATCTGACCCCTCAGATCTAATTAAAATCCAACGGCTCACGTGCATGATCCAGCCGAAACGGTATCAACGAATCAGAAGCGGCCACGTGTTAGCCCCCTGTTTTAACAGATTTCGAATTAGAATTTTGAATCAGAATTTGTTTGAATCTTTGAAAATTCATAACTTTCAAACCGTAGATTCAAATTCAACAAATAATATGTCTCTGGAAAGCTAATGAAGTGTATAATCCAATGATGCAATAAAATTTCATAGTTTCAGTAGTCAATTTGATTTCATTTTCAAATTGATTCAAATTCCTCTATTTCCCTGTTTAATTCATATCTTCTATTCTACACATCAAAAAATTACAAATTTGTAGTCTTTGGAATCCTCTAATCATGTAGAACATCATAGAATCAAGAAACATCAAAGTTGAAACGTGCACACACCTTGTGCATTCAAATTCATCCAAATCACTAATTTGATCAAAACTTGAGTTCTAAAGTTTATTTTAGAATGAATCCAATTGTAGTAGCTTTGTTTTACTGTAATATATCCAGTAGCATCACTTCCCAATTTTCTTGAATCACTTCACAAATATTCAAATTCAAATATGAGAATTTGAGTATTTTACTTCATAGATTAATTCGTTTTCTTTTCAGCAATGTTTATTTTCCACTATAGTAAATCCTATGATCATAGCTAGCTATCAAAGATCAACTTGACACCACCTTGATCCATTGTCATGTCTATCTAAATCTTTCTTGTCCAGTTCACATATATTCAAATTACAATTGAGTTATTTGAGTAAGATATGTTGTATCTCAACTATAGGTTCTGCTCTTGCTATTATGGTGTTGATTTAATCAACATCATAGCACATGGTCATACTCCATGTACCAAATAGAAACTTTGAACCATATTCCCAAGTATTACTTATTCATATCCAACCCCATGCCCACTTAATCTTGTACACATGTATTGAACTATTCAATTTGCAAATGTTTTAATTGAGTAATTCAATGCTTCATGAATCCTTACCCAATGCCTAAGTGTAATATATGCTATTTAAGAATAATTGTTGTCACACTTATTCAATAGTATTGCCATTGCACTTTTGACATCTTGTGTGACCTAATTCACATGAGTCATTCCAAGTTTTATTCATGCTTTAGTAAAGCATAAAGACTACATCCATTATATCCTGCTTAGTCCAATTCTCTACAACCATATTGATCTTTCCCAACTAAGCTCTCAAATCCATATCTCACAATCCACAATTCTTTTGCCATATCTCTTCTATCACAATATCTTGAGAAATCTAAAGGGTTAAACAAACCCTTTTCAATTGCTTATCTTGTTTGATTATGTTTGGATTGTATGGTGTGTTTATGTTGTGTTAATTCTGTGTTATAGCTTGTACAGAGAGCTACGTGCTTAGTTGAGAGAAGTGAAAGATTGTGATCTTCAAAAAGGCAAGTGACACACATATCTTCTACCTATTTTCACTACTACATTAGTGTTTTCACTAGTATGCAAGATTGTATGGGGTTGTTTCGACCCTTATAAATTAAAATTTTGAAAGAAAGTTTTGCAAAGAAGTATAGGATAAAATTGGCTTTATGCAAATTAGCCTGTGAGATCCACCAGCCAGATGTCATGTAGTATAGTTCTTTCACAACTGCCACCAAATATGTGTCATTTGCCAGTATGTTGTTGTACTGACCCCTTTTATTGGGGCTGCATATTCAAACGTGCAAGTTTTTCGGATGAGGAACGATTAGTAGGATCTCGAGTCTACATTCCAACATGTCTGCCTGTGGCACGTGATGAAGATGGAGGCTCATTGCCACTATGCTTTCAGCTGTGTATTGTAAGGTTGGAGACTTATATAACAGGATCTCCGTTGTAAATTTTTGATACTATTGCAATGATTACTATATTTTGTACTGTGGTGCTATCAGTGATCCAGGGAGTAGCACTTAACACAGGAGTTCTGCCTTTTTCTAAAGGTAGGGCGCTACATATAGCCCTTCATGCGATGTAATGAAATATACAATGGTTTTATTTGTTCATAGTACTAACTAGAAAACTATAAGGCCTCATTCTGTTACGATGAATTGAATCCCTCCATGGATCTAATCTAGACAGGGAATTGGTTGATCTAGAGATGTAATGCAAACCCTTCTAATCCCCTTCCGTTGCTCTCTTCTAGTCCATGTCTTCAGGAACATATTCGTTTAGGCCTCTTTTGTACATGGATTGAAGCAGGGATCCAGAGTATACAATATTAGAGCATCTCCATCGCGGCCACCAAAACGCCTCACAAAAGGGTGCCAACACATTATTTGGACTCGGGGCCGAAAAAGCGGCCACACCTGTGCCCCCAAAACTGTGTGCCGGTGCGGGTTTCAGCTCAGTAAATGAGTCGGCGCTCCCATGCCACCCCTGCATGGCAGGGCCCTATCGGGAGAACCAGCAGCTTGCGACAGCTCTGATCTGATGCCCAGGGCCTGCTTGCCATAGACACCAGCGATTTCCTGCCAGTATTTTTATTATATTCCCCTAATTCCCACACCTACCACTTATTTTCCAACCGCCTCGCCGGTTCATGCACAGAGCACGCCCGCCCGCCGCCTCCTCGCCGACCAACTCCTCCTCGCCGTGCTCCTACCCACTCCCGCCACTACCGCAAGCCAAGACCATGCCGCCAAAGAAAGCCTCACCGACTATGAAGAAGCCGCACATTGTGGCACCGAAGAAGAAGCCCCCAAACACATCCGACACGGATTGGGAAACAAAGCTAGCACGATGTGCAATCATCATCATAGATCAACAGAAGCGGTGCAAGATTCAGCGGCAAGCAGATGTGGAACTCGCCCAGGGCACATCTTTTGCGGGTTACGCTAGAAGCCAGGGCAATAGCGGCGGCATGGGTTTCCTCGGCAGTGTGGGTTTTTTAGATGACTCTGCGCCGGCGGCAAGGAGTGGCACCGATGGTGACAGGAGCAGTTCACCAAGGCTATAGCCATCCCGCATGTCGTCAGAATTCAGCGAGAGCCAGCCATACCCGCAAACATTCAACAACGGCATCTTCTCGCCTTTGACTACAGCTTGTCAAGATAGCATCCACGTTGACCTCAACCTGTCCTACACCGCGTACGCCTCGCCGGACATGTGCCGCGTCCTAAAAATGTTTGTCGACTCCTCCTCCGACGACACCCGCAAGTTGTTCGACAATATGCCCGGCGTCCATGAGGTGTCGGGCGAAATGCTCGGCACCCACAGGATGTTCACCGACGAGGAACATGTGGAAATCAAGAATGACATGATCAGAGGCGGCCACATAGGCGCGGGAGCTGCGGAAGTTGACGCTAGTGAAGACGAGATCAAGATCATTGAGGTCATGGACACTGATACCGACAAGTACATTGACAAGAGGAAGGCATGGGGACCGGCCGTCGGCACCCATCATTCGAAGTGGAAATCTTTGGAAGATGGATGCCTCATTGATTCATGGAAAGCGGTGAGCCTTGCTCCTATCGCCGATGCCAACCAAACCCTCGGCAAGTACTACGCACTGATTTTAGATGAATTCAACGAGCGCCGCCACATTGGAGAATATCCAAAGATTCACATGAACCGCAATGAAGGGGCCATCTCCCATAGGTAGGATGCCATCAAGACTACATGCAACAAATTCCATGGAATCCTAGAGACCATCCGCAATAGGAAGCAAAGTGGAGCAAGCTCAACGGATCAAATAAGTACTCGCTTTGATCTTTGATCTATGAACTTTTCCTATTGATGTGTGGATTCCTTTGATGTGTGCTTTGCTCATACTTGATTGATGCTCTTGACTTGTGCAAGTTCGAGAATCAAGACAAAGACTTCCCCACGATCCATTGTTTCAAAAAGCTCGAGGGTTGCAAGAAGTGGGATCGAGTTTGACGCACACTCAATGACGGCAAGACCGGTGAAGAGGGGCCAGCTCCTGTGGCCCTGGCCACGGCGGGACGCCCAGGAGGCAACAAGAAGGCCAAGGCCGAGAGGAATGCCGGCTCATCCATTGCTAGCACTGATGTGTCCCGCAATATGTTTGTGTATTCAATGAACGAAAACACAAAGGAGATACATGAGAGGTCCAACGCAAGGTGGAAGGAAATAAATGAAGCTCAAAGAGAGAAATTGGCGCTTGAGAGGGAGAGGGTCCCAGCCGCTAACTTAGAAGCCGAAGCTACGTTGGTCAAGGTGAAGAATGACGCAAAGAGCTTTGAGTTGACAAATATGGTGGAGGAAGCAAAAAAACTTGTTGATGCCATTGGCGGGCATGGATGCATTGACCAAGTCATGGTACATGATGATTCGTGATCGGATTGGCAATGAGTTGATGAGTGCCAATGAGACGCCGGTGGTGCAGCCAGAGGTGGAGGAGCCACTGGTGGTGCCATCGGAGGTGGTGCCGCCGTCCATTTGAGCACTCTACGAGCCTCCAAAGTTCTATTTGGTACCAGACTTTTGCGGTGATTTGGTGACCCGGAGTGGCACCAATGAATGGACTTAAATTTGGCATGTAATTTATTTAATTTCATATTTGAGACATTGAATGCAAAATCATGTCAAATTTAGCATTATATGAATTCAGTTAAAATTTTGGGGCTGGCGATTTGGGAGCGCCGGTGTGGGAGGCTGGTCCCAATTTCGAGGGAGGGCCTGCCGGTGCTCCCAAAATGGCCTAGCTGGCGCCCCTGCTGGCTAAAAATGGGGGTGCCGGTGGAGATGCTCTTAATTAAATGGAGAGGAGAGAGGAAAGAGGAGGAGGAAGATGCACGAGCAGAAGGCTGCCACCAGAGATGTGGTTGACGGAAAAAGAGCTGGTGGTGGAGGACAGAGGGAAGGGCACCACGTCGTTGTCGAGGTTACCCTTTGTGTGCCCCTTGGCTCTTTCGTCTCTCGCGTCATGGAAGAATTTCCATCGGTTGGATGGGGATATTTTTTCTAGACCAAGGTAGTAGAAATAGATGGGATTAGTAAGGGAAATTACACCACGGGGAGTAACTGAAGACCACTATTTTGCTTTGCTGGAAAAAAAATCATTGGGCTAGAGAGCTAGGAACAGGCCACAATCCAGATCAATCCGTACCTCATTGGGATTAAACAAACTAGGCCTAAACTAAAACAACTAAGTATTATAACTAGAGATACAAGGGATCTTATGCAAGGTGAATCTTATGTAAGTGTGATTTGATGAAAGTAACTCAAGGGAGAAAATGTTATGACAAGTGGCTATTGCTTTTTTGTCAAAATTAATAATAATTATACAAGCTGGATGCATAATTACTAAATACTGTGAAGCATAAATAACTCGATGATTACACCCTAGGACTAGATAGTAGTAGCCAATGGGTAATTAAGGAAATGTATCTAGCATCAACACATCTAACCATCACATCAAACTTTTATAAAGAGTATTGTGTTTCTTCTAGAGAGGAGTCATAAATAGGTGCATCCATTTTCATGAGAAAACAAACCCCTTGTGATTAATCCCACAACCGTTTCATGCTAAAATGGGAGTTATTAAGACATAAAGTCCAACCACCACTGTAACGGTCATGCACATCTAAGAGGCGGAATATGGTTTTGAATCACTCCGCCCTCCCTAACTTCCAAACACACGAAATGGTGATAACCTTATCCATTTCCTGACATATGAGTGCACCCATACATTAGTACATAAGACCATCACATAAGGTAACAAACTTGTATCCAACCATAAACGAAAAATTTCACCATAGCGACAAACAAGTTACTAGTCCAAACTACACATAGAGACACAATAGATCATGGGAAACCGATAGGTTGTACTCAACATTATGTTTGACAAGAGATTACAACAGGGTGATGGAGAGGATGAAGGCAGTGTACTTGTAGATGTTGATGATGATGATTTTGGAGGGGATGGAGCCACCCGAAGGCAATTTTGGCAGCAGTCCCCCCTTCCGATCTGCAGTGGTCACGGTCTATAGACTCTCTACTTTGTGGTCTTTTATCTCTGCCTCTGTGCATCACGAGATCCGACCGGGACCCCATTTATGGAAGCTTTTAGGTCAAGATGAAGGGATCGATGTGAAGACGGATGACATCGGAGCCACAAGGGAGAAACACACCCCCATGGCGCGGTTAGGGTATTAGGTTATGCCATGGGACCTTTCATGGCCCTCCTTCGGCTCCAGGTGAGGTCTAGGTGCTCCAGCTCTTCCTTATCCATAAAAACTTACGCAGAAAAAATTGTAGGTCCTTTTGAGTTCGTGAACTTCCTTGAAAGTGAAAAATATGAAAACAGAGTTTTCTACCATGCAGAATTATAATAAAAATAAAAGGGATTTTTTAGGAAAATCCCCGAAATCATACTAAAATATGTTTATAATAACTAATATGAATCAATTACGATGTAATTTAGAATAATAAACTACAAAGGGAATATATGCATTTTACATGCATCATCCGCTAGGATCGGTTGATGGTCAGAAGGCTGTGCAGCGGCGGCCAAGGTGGTCTGGCTAGCGATGGTTGGTGATGAGGCGGTAGGTTAAGGCCAGGATTAATCTGGGCCCAGATGGGCTCAGAGGGCCTATAGTTTGCACTTTGCTTCCTCCCTGCTCCCACATTGTGATGGTGCTCCTGGGCTTCACCACATAGTTTGAGGAAGCTCGGGGGTGTGGCCCTGACATGGTGGTGGTGGTTTCCTCCTCTGCTGGAGGGGGTAGACCAGATTGTCTCGATGGTAAAGAGTTATGGAGGCACATAGGCCGTTCAAAGCCGAGCCCTTGCTCCGGTCAAAGTGGGCAATGGCGGCGTTTATGCGTCTTTTTTAATGTATCGCCATTTCAGACTCTACTCACTCATGTTGCTCTGGGTAAATCCTAGATCTTGGTTTCCTAGATCGGATGATGGCGGCTGATACGTCTCAAACGTATCTATAATTTTTGATGCTCCATGCTTGTTTTACACCATTTGCTTCATGTTTTGTTTACACTTCATGGCGTTTTTATGCGATTTACGGAACTAACCTATTGACAAGATGCCACAGTGCCAGTTCCCTGTTTTCTGCTATTTTTGTGTTTTAGAAAAGCTACACAGGAAATATTCTCGGAATTGGACGAACCGAAGACCAAAACTCCTATTTTACCCGGAGGAAGGACGAGGACCGAACGGGAGCCGGAGGGGGGCCAGAGGGCACCCTCACGATGGGGTGACGCGCCCCCCCTTGGCCCGTGCGGCCCTATGGTGAGGTGGCCCTGGCCCACCTCTGACACTGCATTTTCACCTATAAAATGCCTCGGGACGGAAAACCCTAAATGGATCGGCAATTTTCGAGAAAGAGTTCTGCAGCTCTGTCGCCGCCGCCGACAAATTTTGGGGGATAGAAGTCTCTGTTCTGGCACCCTGCCGGGACGGGGAAGTGCCCCCGGAGCCATCTCCATCGGTCTCCATCGCCGTCTCCGTCGTCTCCATCGACCTCACAACCATCTCCATCGCCGTTGCTGCCTACGATGATGAGGAGGGAGTAGTTCTCCCCCAGGGCTGAGGGCTCTACGGTAGCTATGTGGTTCACCTCTCTCTCCCATGATGTGATCTTTATGTGATCATGAGCTTTGTATCTAGTTGAATTGGTAGATGCTATTATTCAGATATTATGCTACTCCCGTGCTTTATTATTGTAATCTCCGGAGACACCTTGTATCGTAATGTGAAGGTGACTAGTGTGCGCATTATGTGTGTCTTTTTGGTTAATGTATCTATGAATTGTTGGTGTTTGTTGGAACCATCTAGTGCGTTCATGGTGATAGTGTGGGACAATCTAGTTTGGGTACATGCGAACTTTGAGGAGTGCTTCGTAGCCCTACGCATGATTAGTGTTCGTTTTCCATTGGAGAATTGTTTAGAGTGGCATAGTGAAATTAGTATCTATTGGTTCAATTATGTTACTTTGTTGAGAGTGTCCACTAGTGAAAGAATGATCCCTAGGCCTTGTTTCCAAGCATTGCACACCGTTTACATTTAGTTTTGTTACATGTTTGCTCGCAGCGATACTTATTTGAGATTACATTTACTACTCATAATCATCACTACTACTTGTATTTCACTATCTCTTTGCCAAACTAGTGCACCTATACATCTGACAAGTGTATTGGGTGTGTTGGGGACACAAGAGACTTTTTGTATCGTAATTGCAAAGTTGCTTGAGAGGGATAGCTTTGACCTCCTCCGCCCTGAGTTCAATAAACCTTGGGTGATCCACTTAAGGTAAACTTGCTGCTATTCTACAAACCTCTGCACTTGGAGGCCCAACACTGTCTACAAGAACAGACGCGTGCGTAGACATCAAGCTCTTTTCTGGCGCCGTTGTCGGGGAGGTAAGGTAAAAGGTGCTCGCATTCTCTTGTGTGAGTGCTCGAAGTTATTTCCTTTAGATTCTGCAATTATATCTTTTTGTTTCTTGTTTTTATTTTCACTTGGTAGGCTTAATTGAAAATAAAGAGTTTTATAGTATCTTTCCTGATTTTAGACTTGAAATGTTTGAAAAACCTCTGGAGCTTATTTCGCATAGCAATGTTATTTGTACGAATTCTTTGAACACCGTTATTGCTAATACCATAGAAAGGTCTAAGCTTGGGGAAGCTGGTTTTGTTAAGCATGATATTTTTAGTTCCCCAGCTTTAGTGGAGAAAATTCGCTCTGATGATATTTTATCTCCCATATGTGATGATTCTAATGATGTTTGTGCTCCTCATCCTTTTAAAATACCTATGAAAATTGTTGACATGCTATGAATAACTGCTATTTAGGGGATGGAACTGTCCATCCCGGTGATCATTTGCTCTTTATACATGAATTATATGAGTTGTTCAAGTGTGCAGGTATTTCGATGAACCAAGTTAGGAGGAAGCTATTTTCTTTATCACTGAAGGGCAGAGCTACAGAATGGTATAATACGCTGAAGGATGGCCGACCTGTTGACTGGGTGGAAATTGTACCTCTCTTTTATTCTAAATTCTATCCTTCTCATGAGGTTCATAAAGATAGGAATTATATTTATAATTTCCATCCTCATGATGGAGAAAGCATTGCCCAAGCGTGGGGAAAATTGAAGACACTAATGCTCAAATGTCCTATTCATGAGCTTCCCCGTAATATTGTTATTAATAATTTTTATGCAAGGCTTTCAGGATATTACAAGGACTATCTAGATGCATGCTTTGATGGGTCTTTCACAAGCAAGGAAGTTGACACCAAGTGGGATCTGATTAAAACAATTCAAAGCAATATCGAAGATTGGGATAGCGACAAAGGTAAAGGATCAGGTATAAACTATGAGTATGATTGCATTAAGTCTTTCACTAAAACTATTGATTTTCAAGAGCTTAGTGCTAAGTATGGTCTTGATCCTCAAATTATGGTTGATTGTTTTAGAGCCTTTGCTTCCCATATTAATGTTCCCAAAGGAAATGGGGATGTGTATCATGAACCTTTTAAAGACACTTGCGTAGAAAGTGATATCGTTATTGATGATTGCAATAAACATGCTCAAACCTCTGAAAGTACTATTTCTTATAAGCATGTTAATTTTTTTTGGAGTACTTAGACCTTGTGAACAGAGTCACAACAAAGAAGATTATTGTATCCACCACAGAAATGAAGAAACCCGAATGTGGGATAAGGCTCTAGATGAGCTTGGTAAAAAGGTTTGTGAGCTTTATCCTTTTATTTGTGAACTTTGCCATGACAAGGGACATTTTAATTTTCAATGCTCAGGCCATAATAGTGACCCTTCTAATCGAATGAGTACCGCAAGCTTGTATTGTGATGACAAGATCACTCTCAATCAGCATGATGACCTTACTTTGTTTTTGGGGTGTGAAGAGTTATCTAGAAAAACTTCTTTGGTAGATATGAGCGCTTTTATAAATATTAGCATCCTGCATGTTTGTTGTCTTTATTGTCTTAAAGATTGCCTCGCAAATATTTACATATAAAATGTTATAAAACATGATGTTTTGCCAAGCTATGACAGGACTAATATATGTTTCCATCTTATTAATAGAGAGGAGGAATCCTCCAAAGTTTCTTCTGTCGTTTCTGTCAGTAAACCAGATTATGTGGAGAAGCTTCCTTTCAATCCTCTCCCTCCTAAAGAAGAGAGTAAAAAGAAGAAGAAGAAGAAGAAGAAGAGGAGTAAAAGGCGAGAGGAAACGGTATCTTCCCCTAAGCATGTTGCTCCTATTTTAATTTTTGATGAGTCTGAACTTGATGATGTTCTTATGCCTGTTACTTATGTTAGTGATCATGATTGGGAAAAGCACTCTACTTTTGATATTGAAAATCTTTTTGGTACCGATTCTGAAAATTATGAGGTTAATAATTGTTGTACCATTAGTGCTATCCATGTTCCTTTCAATGATGATATGTTTACAAATGAACACGCTTCGGAAGATAGCTATTCTATTGCTTATGATGATTACAATGATGAGTATAATATTTTTAGTTCACCTACTATTGAGGAGGAAACAAGGTATGATTACAATATGCCTCCTATTTTTGATGATTATGGTGATGAGAATAATTTTGTTGAATTTGCTCCTACTACGATTGTTCATGTGGGGAGTATTAATTCTTTTGTACATGTGGCTCATGATAGGGATGTTTTATGTGATAGTTATATTGTTAATTCTATTCATGATGCTACTGAAAGTTACTATGAGAGAGGGAAACATGGTTTGATGGATCTCAACAATATTAAGTTTCCCCTCATTATGTTGCAAATCTTGAAGTTGCACTTGTTTTATATATCCATGTTTGTTACTATGTGCTTAGTTGATTTATTTTCTTACAAGATTCCTATGCATAGGAAGTGGTTTAGATTTAAATGTGTTTCATATTTGCTTTTTTATGCTCTATCTTGCTTCAAGTTCCTTTATGGCGCCTTTGCCTTAAGCTCTTTTATGGCACCTATATGAGCATCTTTTCAAATTGCTGCGCCTAGCTCAAAGGTGTTAAAGAAAATCACTCTTGGGAGATAACCCATTGTTTTCTTTTCAGTAATTTTTCTTTTATTTGAGTCTTGGAAGTTATTACTACTGTAATAACCTCTCCTGATCATTTTTATTTCGTTGTTGTGCCAAGAAGAACCTCTAATTTGAGGGAGGTAAGATTTGGGGAAGTTGCTGTCCTGAAACAGATTTCTGCGCTACATCGTAAAAATTCGTGAAAATTCTCAGAATATCTTTTTGATCTGCGATTTTTTGTGCATATGACCCTGGTTATATAAAAACTTTCATTAGTTTTGCACTTTTCAATTTGAGCAACAGAAGGTCCTCGAAAAAATCGTGTCAGTTGTTCTGTTTTGATAGATTTCTGCCACTATTTGTGTTTGTGTCTTGATCACTTTCTTTTTGAGTTCTTTTGATCACGGAACTTTTGGGGAAGTTGTTACAGTAGTATATGCTTTATATGTGGTGTTTTTTCGTTGAAACCTGAACCAAAAGGGTTGATTTACTATTATGTTTATGCTAACGTTGCTAATAGAATTATGTGAAGTTTTGTATGAAAGAAGTTTTCAAGTGTAGGGATTGGAGAATGATGAGATGAGATGAGATGAAGAATGGACAAAAGCTCAAGCTTGGGGATGCCCATGTCACCCCAAGAAATATCCAATAAGTACAAGCGTCAAAGCTTGGGGATGCCCCCGAGGCACCCCTTCTTCATCGGCAAAAATCAGGTGACCTTTCAACACACTATATTTTTATTGCTTCATGCACTATGCGTTTTTCTTGGAGCGTCTTTACTTTTGCTTTCAGTTTTTTTTTGTTTTCTGCAATAAATGGTTGGACCCCAACAAATTTCTCTTGGAGGAGATGTACTCGTTTTTCATTTGCCAAGAACACTCCGTTTTTCACTCTTATTGTTCAACGAGTGTTCTCTTTTTCTAGAACTACGTTTAGCTTTTGTTTTTCATCTTGATTTTTGTTCAGATCTTGTTTTATCTTTGCATCAAGGTATATTTGGTCCTCTGGTCTATGTTGGTATTCATCAAAATAGTTGTTTCAAAAAGGTTCGAATGGTGTTGGAAAAGAGAAAAAGTTTCATGCAAAAAAGTGGTACAAAAAGGAGCTTATTTAGACTGCGGCTTAGACTTTTGCATGCCATGCTTGATGTAGTTTTGATAGTATGCTTAGTGATTTTTGCTATAGCATGACTTGTCTCAAATGACTGAGATTGCTTAATGAGCCTTTGAAAAACTCATGCGTTGTTCTTATTATGTGGGAGCATTTATTTGGTTTTCTCCTTTGATGCTTTATTTGGGTTGACTTGGCGCATGCTTACAACATGTTTGAATCTAACAAGTCGCCATAAGCCTCTAAGATCATTTGGTTTTTGACTTGTGATGCCATTTTATGCTTCTTTTAATGATGTTTTGTCGCTATGCATGATTATGGCCGTTATTGCTCTCTTAGTTGGTCGCTCCCAGTCTTTTGCTATCCCTTGCTTTGTGCTGAGTATGAGCTCTACTCGTGCATCCAACTCCCAAAAAACCAAGTTGTTCCAATGTGTCCACCATACATACCTATTAGCAATTTGCTATTCCAAGTACATTTGACTTGCTTTTATCTATCCTTCGAATTAAACTTTTTCGGTGTTATGTGAAAATTAGTCAGTAAAGCTCTCACAAACCTGATGGCACACTTTACTTTTCTTGCTTTTAAAATTTTGACATTGTGGTTCTCTTATGATGACGTTATGCTTGCAAGTTGTAAGTTGGGAATTAGCCAAACCATGCCGTCATGGGGTAAGCTTTCAACATTGCACTTTCTCTTATTTGAGTTGATATCGTGATCTTTTGTTTATGGATACTCGCGATGTGAAACAAGTTGGGAATCTTGCGGGATCATGGTGTTTGTATATGTGTTAGAGAAACGCCTGGGCCGCTAATCTAAGCCATGCATTATTCATGGTGGAAATTTACAGCGTGCCCATAGCGGACATTCGACGACGCATCTCAAAATAAAAAGCTATACCAATGCTAAATAAAAGAGATGCCGAGGTGTTTATTGTCTATTTGTCCTGTAATTTTGATGTGGGCTTGTTCCATGTCATCGGGCAAGGAGGTACCCCGTTGGCGGTTCTTGATGATACACGTATACTTACAACGACAAGAACTTGCTTGGGACCCTAAGTCAGGTAGAATGAGGTTTGGGTATTCGTACTTCACGGGACACAAGGTTTTCAACTTATGATTTGTCAAGCATATGCTCATAATTGTTCTCGCATTAACTTTAACCATTCAAGATGCCTATGATGGGGGCAATGAGAGCTCAAAGCTAGTAAGTACCGTAATTTTTGAAGGTTTATAAAACTTGCAATCACTGCTTCCCTCTGCGAAGGGCCTTTCTTTTACTTTTATGTTGAGTCTCCACCTTCTACCTTTATGCACCGTCTAAGAGAGCATAGTTGCCATTCTGAGTTTAATGTGCATAGTCCCAAAGTTTATCATTGATTGATTCATGATTATGGTTTCACTTGTTCTTAAATTATTTGTATCTAGTCGCCCTCTTAAACTTGAAGGTGTCCTATGCATTTATGTTTTGCTATTCCATGAAGGACAAGCTGAAAACCTTTTGCTATGTTTTTCCATATGATTTGAACACATGTTTGACTTTCATTGTTTCATTATTCATGATCTTTCGTTTGTGTTTCTTTTCATGTTATAACATGGTTGCTATGTTTTATTGTCAAGATTATGTCTCTTATGCCCATGTTTTAAGTACTTTGATCTCAGCACTCAATGCTTTACATCGTTGATCAAGATTGTGATGGTGCATGTCACCTCAATTTTTTTTGTTATCACTTACCTACTCGAGGACGAGCAGGAGTTAAGCTTGGGGATGCTTGATACATCTCAAACGTATCTATGATTTTTGATGCTCCATGCTTGTTTTACACCATTTGCTTCATGTTTTGTTTACATTTCGTGGCGTTTTTATGCGATTTCCGGAACTAACCTATTGACAAGATGCCACAGTGCCAGTTCCCTGTTTTCTGCTGTTTTTGTGTTTCAGAAAAGCTACACAGGAAATATTCTCGGAATTTGACGAACTGAAGACCGAAACTCCTATTTTGCCCGGAGGAAGGACGAGGACCGAACGGGAGCTGGAGGGGGGCCAGAGGGCACCCTCACCATGGGGTGGCACACCCCCCTTGGCACGCGCGGCCCTGTGGTGAGGTGGCCCTGGCCCACCTCTGACGCCGCCTTTTCGTCTATAAAAAGCCTCAGGACGGAAAACCCTAAATGGATCGGCAATTTTCGAGAAAGAGTTCTGCAGCTCCGCCGCCGCCGCCGCCGCCGACGAATTTCGAGGGATAGAGGTCTCTGTTCCTGCACCCTGCCGGGACGGGGAAGTGCCCCCGGAGCCATCTCCATTGGTCTCCATCGCCATCTCTGCCGTCTCCATCGACCTCACCGCCATCTCCATCGCCGTTGTTGCCTCCGATGATGAGGAGGGAGTAGTTCTCCCCCGGGGCTGAGGGCTCTACCGGTAGCTATGTGGTTCACCTCTCTCTCCCATGATGTGATCTTTATGTGATCATGAGCTTTGTATCTAGTTGAATTGGTAGATGCTATTATTCAGATATTATGCTACTCCCGTGCTTTATTATTGTAATCTCCGGAGACACCTTGTATCGTAATGTGAAGGTGACTAGTGTGCGCATTATGTGCGTCTTTTTGGTTAATGTCTCTTTGAATTGTTGGTGTTTGTTGGAACCATCTAGTGCGTTCATGGTGATAGTGTGGGACAATCTAGTTTGGGTACATACGAACTTTGAGGAGTGCTTCGTAGCCCTACGCATGATTAGTGTTCGTTTTCCATTGGAGAATTTTTTAGAGTGGCATAGTGAAGTTAGTATCTATTGGTTCAATTATGTTACTTTGTTGAGAGTGTCCACTAGTGAAAGTATGATCCCTAGGCCTTGTTTCCAAGCATTGCACACCGTTTACATTCAGTTTTGTTACATGTTTGCTCGCAGCGATACTTATTTCAGATTACATTTACTACTCATAATCATCACTACTACTTGTATTTCACTATCTCTTCGCCGAACTAGTGCACCTATACATCTGACAAGTGTATTGGGTGTGTTGGGGACACAAGAGACTTTTTGTATCGTAATTGCAGGGTTGCTTGAGAGGGATAGCTTTGACCTCCATCTCCCTGAGTTCGATAAACCTTGGGTGATCCACTTAAGGGAAACTTGCTGCTGTTCTACAAACCTCTGCACTTGGAGGCCCAATACTGTCTACAAGAACAGACGCGTGCGTAGACATCAGCGGCACAGTTAGCGTTACTTTACGTCTTGGGGACATCACTTTTCGAGGAGTTTTTTGATGGTGGTAGCAAGTGGTGGAGCTGTGTGCATCAACCTTGTCGATGAAGGTGAGTCTTGGCTGCGTGGCACAGCGCGGCTTCAGTGACGGACGTGATGTGCTAGACTCGCGCAGGCTGGAGGCATTTGTCTGGCGTCATGATGGTGTGGACGATAGGCTGGCAAGGGTATGCAAATTTGTGACCTAAATATAGACTAGTGGTATGTTGGTTGTGACGGCCTCTGAAGTTAATGCATGAGGTTCTCGCCGAGAGTCTACTAGGATATGTGCTCCCGTGTTGGCCATAGGGTTACTCGATTATGCTAGTGGGGTGTTTGTTTTTGTTTTTAGGACATAAGGTTCTCACGATATGCTTTTTCACCCATTATCAGATTTGTAGGTGTTGAGTGCTGGATTTAAGTTTTGGAATTCAAGAAAAAAATTAAAAAAATATGTAAGTAAGTGGTTTAAGAAAGTGTTGTATATAGTTTAAAGAACCGATACGTGTTAGTTGGAGCTGTGCCGTAAGATTATATTCTACGCTAGTTGATATACACGTACAAACGGCCCCAGTATGTAGGCATCAGGAACAAGGCAGAGTCAACTGATCGGGCACATAAACCGAGAACAAGAGTGGCTAAATTAGAACATCAACCATAAGTCAGCTGGTCTCGAGGTTTTCCCGGTCACCATCCTGTCAAACTGTCTACCATCTGATACAGCGACCTTGCCACTTTGGACCGGTTCGTGCGGCAGCTGGCAGCGTACTTGGGGTCACACGCTAACACAAGATATAGCAAAGTCAAGTCAATAAGTCATGCAAGTACGGAAGCAGACATCACAGTACGCAACCTCGAATCGGCATCTCAGGAAGCAGGACGAAAGACTGTTTCGACAGAATCTTCCCAGTGGTGGCTGTGACAAGAGACCCCTGAACCTGAAGGGAAGTCCCACCTATATAAAGAGCGTTCGAACCCGGCGCTAGAGAGCTCAAGAACACATACTTTCCATACCTTGATTACTGGTTGCCGCGCCCGGTGTACACGACGAAGTGAGTGGGAGATGGCGAGGCAGTACTACCTGATGCATGCTCCGCCGTCTTGTTTCTTCGTCGCCTTCAGTCTCCTTCTGGCTGCGCTGGTGGCCACCGCGCAGAAGGCGCCGTCGCAGGTTCGCGTCGGCGTCATCCTGGACCTGACGTCGGCGGTCGGGCGCAGGCGGAGGACCGGCATTCAGATGGCGGTGGAGGATTACTACGCCGCGAATCCCGATTCAGCTACCAAGGTGGTGCTCCCTTTTAGGGACTCCGCGGGGGATGTCCTTCGCGCCGCTTCAGCTGGTAATTAATCGTGTTCAATTGCATCTCTCACCTTTACCATCGGTTTATTGGATGTTTTGTGTCTACTTGTTGGAGCTTAACTTGCCTCTCAATTCATCATTGGCTTATTGGATGTTTCGTGTCTTCTTTTTGCTGCTTACCTTGGTGTTGGTGTCGCTCGCAGCTCTTTCTTT
This sequence comes from Dactylis glomerata, assembly GCA_007115705.1. Lineage (NCBI taxonomy): Eukaryota > Viridiplantae > Streptophyta > Magnoliopsida > Poales > Poaceae > Dactylis > Dactylis glomerata. Next base: position 225,805 of record QXEO01000861.1, on the reverse strand, counting down.
GAGTCCCCAAATGACATGCTATAATAATTGTTCTTTGTTGAGGTTGTATTTGTGTCTGCCGTTATTTCCACTGTTGCATCATCCATGCACAACATGTTAATGTTGGTCTAATGGTTCATCCTTAGGAAAATTCTTAAAGATTATTTATCCAGGTTATCTGCTTTGTAGATAACTAAATATCCGTTAGCCCTGACCGACAAGCCGATGACGATGGATAGAAGTTAGGGTTCGGATGTAACTTTAAGGCATAACAATGAGGCATCGTTGGTATTACCTCTATTCTGGTTTAAAGGGCCTACGCATATCTCTAGGTTATCAATTTGGCTAATAAAATATAAATTATATAACATAAAAATTATACCATTAGAAACTAGAAGATGCAAAGTTTCTAATGATATATTTTTTATAATATATATACTTTGTATTACGTTATTTAAATTAACAATCTAAAACTACGCGTAGGCCCTTTAAACCGGAATGGAGGGAGTAGTTGGCATCCCAGTTAGAGGGTCAACGCAATATTATTCTAACTATGAGGAGTAAGACTCCTTGCTTCTAGTTAATATAAGAGAGAGGGGAGGTAGTGGGTTGAGCGAGCCACATCGAGGACATAGTGTGGAGCAATATAAAGTTAACCTAGACATGTATATAACATCGATCAAGATAACTATACATGGGAAGGAGGAAGCATTTGTGCCAAGAGGCTCTCCGTCGGAGTGGCCGGTGATGGCAGGCCGGAGTAGCAAAACATAAATTAAATTTCATTTTGATTGGCTCCTAGTCATGCCTAGTTTTTCAATCATATCTTTCCATGAATTAGAATTCTAGCTAGTAGTGCCCCTATTTTTTTTTCAGAAGGGTCTTTCTGCCCTCTACATCAATTGATGGTTACGGCCTTCCAGTGACTAGTGCTTCTATCGATGGAGCTGACATTCTTTTCTTTTTCTCTCACCTTGACTACCAAGTCATAGAAGATCTGAACAAAAAGTCATAGGCTACAAAGTATAAACAAGCGTACATATTAGTTATATCATGGTGGACTACGCGTGTCCAAGTGTTGTGGTATTTCCTTGGCAGAAGTTAGACGAGTGAAAAGGGGACAACGCATGCTTTCGTTTTTTTAACACAACCCATATGTACCAGTACTTGCAAAACTAAAAAAATAGCAGTACGGACTAGGGACTCGTCTTGGAGAGTGGATTTTGTGGATCCCTAGACAAACGTGGCACGAGTAGAACTCGAGCTAGCTCAAAGTGGACATGAACAAAGATACTTCCCCTTTCCGGATCGACGGAGGGAGGAGGGTGATGAATGAATGAAAGCCATGACGAAGACTCCAATAGGAAGATCGAGGAACCGGTGCTAGCGCTCCTGGTTCATAGGATCCTAACCTCCAAGGGATGAACGCAAACCAAGAAAACCAGCCAACATTTTTTAGAAAATCAGGGATTCACCCCAGTTCCATTTCATCGAAACGAAATCGCACGGTCACAAAAGATTCAGCAGCTTATCACAACAAGTCTGCTGCCTAATGAAACTAGAGAAAACCAGCCAACTTAGTATCAAGAGTATGAATAGAAGATATAATGACCACTTTTTGTATTAAATCTCACAAAGTCGAATTGGATTTGGTGTTGTTTGCAGCAGTGGACTTGATCAAGAACGCGCAGGTGCAGGCCATCATCGGTCCTCCCACCTCGGCCGAGGCCGAGTTTGTATTGCACATCGGCGAGCGCGCGCAAGTCCCCGTCCTCTCCTACTCCGCCACCTCCCCGGCGTTGTCCGCCGTGCAGACTCCCTTCTTCGTGCGCACCGCCACCAACGACTCCTTCCAGACGGCCCCCGTCGCGGCCATCCTCGCCTCTTTCAACTGGGGTGCCGCGGTCGTCCTCTACGAGGACTCACCCTACGGCAGCGGCATCCTTCCGGCGCTCGCCGACGCGCTCCAGGGCGTCGGCACCAAGATCATGGAACGCGCGTCCGTGCCGAGCGACGCGGACAACGCCCGCATCGACGCGGTGCTCTACCATCTAATGGCGATGCCGACCCGCGTGTTCGTCGTGCACATGCTGTATCCTCTCGCCGCGCGGCTCTTCCGCCGGGCGAAGATGGCCGGCATGATGTCGGAGGAGTACGTCTGGGTCGCGACGGACGGCGTCGGCGGTTTCATGGACAGGTTCAGCCCCGAGGACGTGGACGCGATGCAAGGCGTTGTCAGCCTTCAGCCTTACGTGGAGGCGACCGACGACGTCAGGAACTTCTCGGCACGGCTAAGGGTGAGGTCACGTCTGGAGAACCCGGGCGATGCGGACGTCGTTGACTCAACTGTGATGAGGCTCTGGGCGTACGACACGGCATGGGCAATCGCTTCGGCCGTGGAGGCGGCCCGTGTCCCCAGCCCGGCGTTCCAGACGCCTCAGCAGAGCATGCCGCTGACGGACTTGGACCGGCTCGGCGTGTCGGCCACCGGAGCGACGGTCCTCAAGGCGGTGCTCGCCACGACGTTCGACGGCATAGCCGGAAAGTTCAAGCTGGTCGACGGGCATCTGCAGCTGCAGGCGTACGAGGTGGTGAACATCATCGGCAAAGGAGCCAGGACGGTCGGCTTCTGGACGCCGGAGTCTGGGATTACGCGTGATCTGATCCCCGGCAGCTCCAACGCACTGAAGCAAATCCTTTGGCCAGGAGAACCACGATCGGCTCCCAAAGGCTGGACCGTGTCACCAAACGGGCGGGTGCTCTTGGTTGCTGTGCCGATGAAGAACGGGTTCAAGCAGTTCGTGGACACCACCGTGAACTCGACAACCGGTGAGACAAAGATCACAGGCTACTGCATCGACGTGTTCGACGAGGTCATGGAGAATTTGCCCTATCCGGTGAGCTACCGTTATTTGCCAATCAATTCTAGCTTCCAGTCCTACGACAACTTTGTGAACCTGGTGCGCAATCAGGTCAGTGTACACCGGATATAGCGGTTTAAGAACTATTCAGACGAAGTTTACAGGCGGATCAATTTAACTGATAATGCTTACACTTGCAGGAAGTCGACATGATCGTCGGAGACGTGACCATCACCGCCAGCAGGATGGCCGAGGTGGACTTCACCATGCCGTTCACGGAGTCCGGGTGGTCGATGGTCGTGACAGTGCAGAAAGACACGGCGTTGACCATGTGGATCTTCGTGCAACCACTGAGCACAAGCCTCTGGCTCGCCAGCCTCGCCTTCTTCATCTTCACCGGCTTCGTCGTGTGGATGATCGAGCACCGCATCAACCCCGAGTTCCGTGGCACGCCATGGCAACAGTTCGGCCTCATCTTCTACTTCGCCTTCTTGACCCTTGTCTTCTCACACAGTATGAATCCTAATTTAATTTCTTGTTCAAAGATTACCAAGTTTCTTAAACATGATCAATCTCCTTAATTAATCAAGATTTTCTTGCATGCTGAATTTCAGAGGAGAAGCTGGAGAGCAACCTGTCGAGGTTGGTGGTGATCATATGGGTGTTTGTGGTCTTGATCTTGACGTCCAGCTACACCGCGAGCCTGACATCGATGCTGACCGTCCAGAAGCTCCAGCCCACGGTGACGAATGTGAGGGAGCTCCAGAGCCGCGGACACTACATCGGGTACCAGGAGGGCAGCTTCATCAAATCATCTCTCATAAAAATGGGCTTCGAGGAGAGCAAGATGAGGATGTACAGCTCGGAGGATGAGTACGCGGACGCGCTGTCAAGAGGCTCCGCCAACGGCGGGGTTGCCGCTGTGTTCGACGAGATCCCGTACCTGAAGCTCTTCTTGTCGCAGTACTGCGATGGTTACATGATGGTCGGGCCCATCTACAAGACCGATGGCCTCGCATTTGTAAGCTCAGTGCTGCCACTACGTAGTACGAAGGCCAGCATATGTACTGTAGCTTAATTACCTTGTGTCAAATTGTTGATTTTCAGGTATTCCCGAGAGATTCTCCGATGACAGGGGATGTGTCGAGAGGGATACTGACGTTGGCGGAATCGGAGAAGATGACGAAGATCGAGAAGGCGTGGTTCAGTGAGCCAGGCGCCTGCCGCAGCCCGAGCAGCGCTGTCATCGGCTCTTCGTCCAGCCTGAGCTTCCAGAGCTTCGGCGGACTGTTCATCATAACAGGCGTGGCATCCAGCCTCATGCTCCTCGTCTACCTCGCCACCTTCGCTTACCGCGAGCGCGACGAGCTCCGGGCAGCCGAGCCCGCCGCTGGCTCCGGCAGCACGTCGCTGCGGAAGCTGCGCGCGTGGATGCAGCACTACGACAGGAAGGACCTCAGGGCTCCCACCTTCAAGACGTGGAACAACGAGTCCCTACGGAACGGTAACGAGTCTGCTAACCGGAATCCCAGTCCTAGATGGATGGGCGAGGGAAGCCAGAGGAACAGTGCAACGAGTCCGTTCAGCGTCTCTGTCAGATCGGAGATGAACATCGCTTCTTCGGTGGAGGAAACACCGGCGTCAGATGTGCTCGATAACTTCGAGCAGGAGGAAGAGGGGGCAACGACGACCTCTTTTGAGATTACTCAGTCTCCGTCTTTTGTGCATAGCGGTTGACTTCGACCTCTTTGTTTCCTTGGCAATAAGAGAGGGCATCAGCTGCTCTTTGCTTATACTTAACCTTGTACTGGATCTAAAGAACTGGTACTGTACGCTCAATCTTTGCAAATAGCTTTATGTTGTATAGCATCGGTCAATTGTTGACATTCCAAACGGCCAAATTCTCGTGATCTGTAAAAATGGTAATAGCTTAGAACTCAACTAACTATTTCTTTTGGCCATGTGCGCCAGCTCTTAACATTATGTTGTTGCAGAGACATGATCTAATTGACATAAACTTGCTATTAATATATTGAATTTATCGATTATTTTTTTAGCCATCCGTGACAGGGATATTCGTGCTAGTCACTTGCATAATGGTTGCAACCGTGATTTAGGGTTCTAAAGCACGTAAAATCCCTTGTCGTCTTCTCGGATCCTTCCTTTGGTTTTCTGTCTGTGACGCTTGTCGCCATGGACCAGGACTGGGATGTTTAATTTGGAGGGAAGCGGCGCTACGACGAGATGGACAGCGGCGAGGGCCGGTATCATGACTTGGGCTTGCGGCGGAAGATGGATCACGAGCACTAGGAGCAAAGGTGTCAGCAACGGGAAAGGGACCGAGCGTGGGAGAGTGAGCGTGCAAGCTCGTCACAATAGCGCCAGGAGGAGGACAGACATCGTCAAGAGATCCAGCGCCAACCGCATCCTCCCCCAACTCAACGAGGGCACGGTGTTGGGCAGCCACAGGGCCCGCAAGGGGCGCCACTGTTGCCCGATGCTTCTATTGTCTCTGACCCTAGGGTGGTTAAGCGCAAGCACTGAAGCACATATCACTTGCTACAACTGTGGGCAGCAGGAGCACATCCAGGCAGAGTGCAAAGAGGAACCATTTTGCATCAAGTGTAACAGAGAGGATCACCTTTCAGCGATCTATGCTCTATTCTCCAGGCAAGATGAACCAATGTGGGCAGGCTTTGGCATTGAATGGAGGGGCTTCTTCTGTTATGAGGCAGGCAGATAAGCTTCTTCAACCACTTTCCAACACATCGCTTGTATTCATTGAATTAGGAAATCTTTTAGACGACCAAGTTGTAGAGGAATACAAGGACCTGGTCGACAAAAAATGGGACTGGCAGGTCTGGCAGCTAAGCTCCACCGACTATGCGCTAGTCTTTCCCTCGAAAGAAAGCCTGCGTATGGCCACCCGCGGGGGCAGGCTTATGCTGCTTGTCGGCAAATGCCTGGTCTAGGTCAGTGCTGCGACGGGAGACCCAACAGCTTCTGAAAGTTTGACCGAGGTTTCATTTTGTTTCCTACATCTTCCGATGTCATGGCAAAGGGCGGCAGGCTGCTAGTTGGCACGTGTGAGATTGGGAGGCCACTGTCAGTTGATGAGGCCTCGCTCAACCATCCTTTGGGCTAGTGCGCATGTCATTTGGATGTCGTTCCCTAGTGAACTTGACGGACTTTATCACCCTGTTCTTCAAAATGGATGGGTACCGCATCAAGGTTGAAGTGGAACGCGAGGTTTCAGGTGGTTTGTCCTCCAAACCACCACCACCAAAATCAACATTAGTAAAGGTGAAGAAGCATAAGACTCTGATGAGGAGGGTTGGTATGGCCGCAGAGGAAAACATGTGGAAAAATACAAGACTCTGGTGGTTCCTTGGAAGGACGGCAAGGTGGACATTACTTGCAAATCAGTGACAGGTGTTGTTTCGGGTTCTTCCATAGCAACCAACCAGGGGCCCTCAATGGTGGCAACATCGAGGCTCCCCTCAATCACCTTCAATTAGTACAACTCCAATTTGACTAAACATGGTGATATCTTCCCAACTGTTGCGCAAATTCTTTCTCCATCGCTCCTTATCTGCCAGCTCAAGCGGTCATGGTGTTTTGTAGCGACTAGCCACCTCCCTCGGTTTCGCTTAATACAGTGATGGGATCTCCAAAGGAAGCGGGGTGTCTGAGCAGAACTACATCTCTTCTGGCAAGGTGGACCATGGGGACACTGGATGGAGGAGCTTTCCGTCTAGGGAGTCATCCGGCTATGATGCGGGAGCGGGAGTGGCGAAGCAAGAGTGACAAAGACAGAGCAGCAAAGAAACATGGTCTAGTGGCGGCCCTGCTTTCCAACTTGACTTCTCTCTAGAGGTGGCCTCTCCCACAACCCCCAAGTCCTTCACAAGCGGAGAAGTGGAGGACAAGCTTCTGGCTCAAACTACGATCCCGGTGCTGGGGCAATGGTGGCTAGGTGAATTCGCAGCAGAGTCAGTGTCGTGGAAGCTCTGAAGAAAAGTGTGCGCTCCAAGGGATCTACAGAAGAATCAATGATGGATTGTGCCATCAACTGCACCACGAAGAAGAACACACCGCGTTACAAGATTTACCTCCTACACATTTGCTTCAAGATGCTCAAGATAGTTGTGTTTTGTTTTGTTTGACTGCAGGTCTGGTAGAAGAAATTATTTTGATGTTCAAAGCTAAAGAAGTCACACACGAATATCTTGCACTTGCATGCGTTAAGCTAGAGCGCGAATAAGAAAAGGCAGAGGCAGAGAAAGAAAAGTGTGAGACGGTTGCGGCAAATAACTCACACAGGGTTGGGAGTGGTATGGCGCATGAAAGGCCTGAAGTAGACCAGGACAATGATCCGGTTGTGGGGACAAAGATTAAAGAGGCCACAAAACGGAGGAGCCTGGCGAAGCAGCGCGCGCCCCAGGCAAGTGGCCTCTCACCTGCCAAGCACGAGCTTCTGGCCTGGGTTCCCAAGGAGGATTATCTACCGGAACATCAGGGGGTTTGGGTGATGGGGGTGGCAAACTCTATTGAAAGACTACCTCTAGAAGCACAAGATCAACATCGTGTGCCTGCAGGAAACTATCAAGCAAGACTTCACAGACATGGAAGCGAGATCGCTGGAAATTGCAGACAAGTTTTATTTGTATTGGCTACCTACCAATGGACATTTGGGAGGAATTTTACTAGGCATCAGAGACAGTGCATCGTTTTACTTAACTCCAACTAATAATTTGTCAAACATGTACCTTACATAATGATAATCACAATAGACTTTGCTACTTTGAATTCAAAGGCATGATTTTGAATTCAAAGGCATGACAATAGTGAGCTACCTTGGTGGCTACCTATGCACCCATAAACAACCATTGGATCACACTATAGAGCATTTTTCACCGCACATCTAAACAGAGCAAACTAACATCATGACTTCCCCGGACCCAACACCCACCTACTAACCTGCCCACTTCCCCTCGGCACCTCCCATAGTCCCACGCCCGATCCCCCACCTTGCCAAGGTCCGGCCCCACTCAGCAGCTCAGTGGAGGTGCTCTGCCCCATCAGCAACTCCGTCCACCGCCCCCGGCCACCCACTGCGCCACCCCAAACTTCCCACCATGCCGGCCAAAGGCTGTGCGCGAGCGCCCCCTTTGGATCCCCTCGTGCATCCTCCCGCGCCCTGGTCGAGGCTGGCCGGCGACCTACCACACGACGCTGCTGATTGCGCCTCCGCTGGATCCACAACACCTGCCACCACTAGAAACCGCAGCTTCCACCGCCGCGGCTCCACAGCACACGGGCATCGGATCCCGCGCGTCGCTGCACAAAGTAGCCCAGGGTAGGGGCCGTCGCCCAGGTTGGCGGGTAGCAGTTCCACACCTTCCCTCGATCACCACTCGACCCCCACCTACCCCGCACTCCACCTGACCTGCCCATCCTCCTCCCTGCTCCCCTGTGGATGCGCCGCCGACCCCTCCCCTAGAAACCTGCTTCCATGGCTGGCTAGCCGATGTGGAGCCACTGCAGCTCCGAGCTAGCGAGCTAGCGGCGGCAATTCCATGCGGGGGATTTCCATACCCGCACCGCCCAGCCTCTACCTCGACGGGGCCAACATGCGGGAAGGAAGGGAGGGGGCCGTTGGTCAGAGGAGCGGTTCGACGGCCGCGATGGCCAGCATGGCGTCATTCCAGAGCGCATCCATGTCGGCGCGTTCTGGGCAGCCAGGACCACCACACGCGGTGGAGGGGCATGGGCTTGTTCTGCTGGTGGTCGACGGCTTGTTCGAGATCTAGATCTGAAATAGCTAATCTGGATTTGCTTGTCCTTTTTCTGCTTTTTTCCTTCTGATTCTGATTTTTGGTTCAAGGAATGTCAAAATAAAACACATGCTCTGGTCAAGCTCGCGCCGCCCAGGAGAGACGGGCTACCACCTTGCACGTGCGGCCCTCTCATCCTGTTGCCTCCCCGGGCGCGGGCGTGGTGAAGAACATCGCCAACGTCTTGGTGCGAGTCCACGCTGGGGCCGTACCTCCATGCACTGGGTGTGGTGGACTAGTGGATGGCAACGGAAACAACATTTCTTTGGAAGTGGAGATTCGGAACGGGTAAATGGACGTGAGTTGAGCAAATGGTAGCACGAATCTCGGAACTATATCTAACAGTTTTTACTGCGTGCATAGGTATCCCCCATGGTAGCAAATCCGCGTTGATACTTGGAATAGCATTTTGCTATATAGGTAGGTATGGTGAAGATTTTGTGGAGAAGTTTGGATCAAGGTTTTTGGATACAATAGGTCTTTGCTTGTGTTTTTTCTTTCCTTTTCTTTTCTTGGCCATTGGAAAGGTATAAAGTCACAAGCATGCATAATGTACATAATGCTACACATTTACTAATGAACAAAGTAACTCATAGTTAACCATCTATGCGCAAATAAGAGATAGTACTAAATATGGCACTAGCAAATTACTATTCAATTAAAGCACACGAAGCATAGAACATATGCACGACTTGCAATGCTATTTGAAGGGAATATGCCCGAGAGGCAATAATAAAGTGGTTATTATCATATTCCATGTTTATGATAAATGTTTATTTCTCATGCTAGAATTGTATTAATCAAAAACATTAATACTTGTGTGTTTAATAACAACTAAAAGGTTCCTAGTGAAGCCTCTCTTTAAACTAGCTCGTTGATTAACCAATGATCAAGGTTTCCTGATCATGAACATTGGATGTTGTTAATAACGGGGTCATGTCATAAGGAGACTGATATGATCAACACTCACACCCATAGTAAGAATAGCAATACTATCAAGTCATCAAGTTTTATTGCTATATCAAACTCATACGAAGTAGTTCTAATCCTTAGACCATGAGATCATGTTAATCACTGATACCAGAAGGGTGCTTTGGTGATATCAAACATCACACCGTAATAGGGTGATTATAGGTTGATTTGGTTATTCTGAAAGTGTTAGTTGAGGCTCATGGATCAAGAGTGGAATTTGTCTGACCCAATGACGGGAAGATATTCTCTAGGCCCTTCTCGGTGATATTGCATTGACACCGCTTGCAAGCATGTGACTAGGTCATAGGAATGCCTTATCATGGAACGATTAAAGAGACTTGTCGGGAACAAGATTTAACTAGGTATGATTGATACCAAATGATCGGATCTTAGACAAGTAATAATATCGCGAGACAAAAGGAATTAACTACATTTGTTAATGGTTCACACGATCATTAGATTCATCGTTGAGTATGTGGGAGTTGTCATGGATTTCCAGATCCCGCTGATGACTATTGATCGGAGAGGAGTCTCGATCATGTCCATGTTATTCACGAACCATAGGGTGACACACTTAAGGTTCGCTGACGCGTTTTGAGTGGATTTGAAACTCCGGCTGAATTACTGGACAACATAGGGGTTATTTCGGAAAAGCACCGAAACTGTTTCGGTATATCGAAATGACTCAAGGGGTAAATGTAATTTTTTTAATTTATTGAATTTACAAATATTAAAGATTTTTTTATTAATTCAATAAGTGTGGATTTTAATTAACATGAATGTCATGCAAAATTAAAATGGGGGTTACTCATTTGATGAGGGGGGTTACCTTTCCATGAAGGAGGGGGTTACCACCACCATGAAGAGGAGAAAAGAGCTAGGGGCTGCCGCACCCCTCATTGGCTGCTGCCCCCTTTCTCATATATATATATATATATGTATATATTGGATATGCTCCTCTTCTCTCTTGACACTTAGTTTTTTCCATCCCCTACCTTGTTGCTCCACCATGGTTGTTGCTTAAGCGAAGCGCTACCAAAATTGTTAGCCACCAACACTTGTAGAAGTGGAGGAGGAGGAGGAGGAGTTCCGGTGGATCCCTACTTCGGCTGCCCCGCTGGACCGAGGGCATGGAGGACGTCACCGAACCATACGTGTGACCAAGTACGGAGGTGCCACCGGTTGTGGCGCCTTGTACACGATCTTGAGATTGTCAAGTGAATGACTACGTCGACTACGTATGTCTTCATCGAGTCTTCATCGACAATGTTTGTGCAGGAACATAAAATCATGCTTCCAATCTTTGAGGGTTAGTTAATCGTTGCTTCCTTCTTGTAGAAGATCTTGGCTAGTTTTAAGTTCATGCGTAGGAAATTTTTTGTTTTCTATGCTACGAACCCATCAATGGTATCAAAGTCATATCAATGCGTAGATTTTATGCATGATTAGAACACATGGATATGTGGCTGTTGATGATCATGTTATTGCTATTTTTGTATTATTGGATCATAGTGGCATAGTGGGATGAAGCTGCCCGAGACTAACCTTACATGACTGCATTCACGAGACTTGTCCCACACTTGACATGCTTCAGCATGGTCAAAATTGAAGTAAGTCGTTATGATTCAAGCAAGGGACGTATAATTTATAGACTTCCCCATAAAGATTCGAAGCGTATCGAAGATTTGAAAGATAGCGAAGATTTGAAGGATACCACAGATTCAAAGGATTAGGTTTTCTTTTTTTCTAGGGTAATAAATGGAAGTTCCAAAATTCAAGCGAAGAGACTTATTTTTTCAAAAAGATTAGATTCATAGTTTAAGAAAGGATACGGAAATATGAAAATAAGAGCTTCCGTTCGTAAACGTGGCTTTGCGGGTGTCTGTTTCTCCCACTATAGTTATGATATATTTTATAAAGAGTTGTTAATAATATTTCTATCACTGATGTGGTTACATGTTCGTAGGTCAGAATGGTTCTTCCTAGAAAGCCCCAAACCATGTTAAATATGCAAGACAAATTAGAAACGTCTAATTTGGTTTTGCAGGGCATGTGATGTGATATGGTCAAATTGTTTATGTTACAGATTGTAGCAATGATCCTTTTTTGTAAGTTATAAACAACCGACAGGAGCCATATCGTTGTCATTTCATTTTATGGCTTGTGTGCCAAATATATATATATATATATATATATATCTCCAAGTGTATTGTAATGGAGGAAGACAATCAAGGTGGAGGCGCTATGGACCTTGGTGCTATGCCGGTGGAATGATGGAGATCATGCCATGACGCACAATATGGAGATCTAATGCGTGAAGGACCATATCATATCACATTATATATACATGTGATGTTTATCCTTCTATGCATCTTATTTTGCTTAGATTTGATTGCGCGGTATAATTATAAGATGATCCCTCTCACATAATATCAAGATAATAATGTGTTCTTCCATAGTATGCACCGTTAAGAAAGTTTGTCGTTTTGAGACACCACATGATGATCGGGTGTAATAGACTCTATGTTCACATACAATGGGTGTAAGCCAGATTTACACACGGGAATACTATGGTTCTACTTGGCGAGCCTAGCATGTACAGACATGGCCTCGAACACGAACCGAAAGGTACTCATATAGATGATATGATGACCATGTTGATGCTTGCCTTTGAAACTATGTCGTTTCACATGATGATCGGTTCCGGTATTGTTGATTTGGTTCGTGTAATCACTTAAGGAAACTAAGAGGGATGTTGTTTTTAAGTGAAAGTTCACTTAGTAATTTTGAATTAAAGAACTCAGTTTTATCATGAACTAAATCAAAGTGAATTTGCATAGTTTGTTGTAGTCATTGGCATCCATTTACTACCTTGCGATTAGCTATAATTGAGATAATAGACTATAGAATTCTGGATGTTAACTTTATGAAATGGTATTGTATTGTTTGAATGCCAATCTAAAATTGAAAGACGTATTGCAAACTTTTAGCAAACCTTGTTTACTCGATGAAATTTAATAAGTAGTATTAAATCAAAAGTAACAATTCCAGTGTTAGTATTTGAGTATCACACTTGCCTCCATGATCCTTGATATTCAAAAGTTGTTTTTAGTATCAAGGTTATCTAGAAGCTGAAAGAATTTTTAATAAACCATCATGTGTGGAAGATATTGTGATATCTGAAACTATGTTTGGTTGCAATGTGATAGAGCATAACTTAGTAAGACACATGTTCTCATATTGTATGAGAATTTGTGAAGATTGGAGATGCTAGGCGTCCAGATCTCCTAAAAAGGTTTTAGGAACTAACATTATATTCACAATTCTTCCTTATGAGCTATCTTAGCTTGATCATGAAAGTTGTCATGATAGGTCATATGTTGCAAATGTATCTATAATTTTTGATGCTCCATGCCTATTTTACACCAATTGCTTTATGTTTTGTTTACACTTCATGGCATTTTTATGCATTTTTCTGGAACTAACCTATTAATAAGATGCCACAGTGTCAGTTCCTGTTTTCTGCTATTTTTGTATTTCAGAAAAGTTATATAGGAAATATTCTCAGAATTGGACGAAACAAAAGCTGAAGTTCCTATTTTGCTGACAAGAAGACGGAGTCCAAAGGAGAGACAGAGTCCAAAGGAGAGACGGAGAAGAGCCAGGAGGCAGACACACCAGGTGGTGGCATGGGCCCACCCAGGCTGCGCCACCCTATGGTGTGGGCCCCTCGACCGCCCACCGACCTCGCCCTTCTGCCTATAAATTCACTTCATCGGGAAAACCGTAAGGGCCCAAACATCTATCCACGAAAAGTACTGTAAGCCATCGTTGTCATCGACCCTAGTTTGGGAGGGTCCAGAAGCTCTTCCCGGCACCCTGCTGGAGAGGGGAATCATCATCGGAGGCCTTCTTCATTGCCATGCCTACCACCGGAGTGATGCGTGAGTAGTTCACCCCTAGACCATGGGTCCATAGTAGTAGCTAGATGGTTTTCTTCTCCTCCATGTGCCTCATGCTTAGATCTTGTGAGTTGCCTACATGATCAAGACCATCTTTATGTAATTCCACATGTTGTGTTTGTTTGGATCCGATGAATATTGAGTACTATGTCAAGTTGATTGTTGATTTATCATGTCTATGTTATTTGTGATCTTGCATGCTCTCCGTTGCTAGTAAATGCTTTGGCCAAGTAGATGCTTGTGACTCCAAGAGGGAGTATTTATGCTCGATAGTGGGTTCATGCCTCTAGTAATCTGGGAGAGTGACAATAACTTCTAAGGTTGTAGATGTGTTGTTGCTACTAGGGAGAAAACAACAATCTTTTGTTCAAGGATAATTGTATTGTTTACATTACACACTTTGCTTAATGCAATAATCTGTTGCTTGCAACTTAATACCCAAGGGTTGTTCGGATGATATCCTGTGGGTGGATTAATAATCATAGATGCAGTTGGATTACGGTCTATGTATTATGTTGTAATGCCCAAATGAATCTCATAGTGATCTTCATGACATGTACATGCATTGTTATGCATTCTTTATTTTGTCAATTGTCCAACTGTAATTTGTTCACCCAGCATGTTATATCTTTATGGAGAGACACCTCTAGTGAATTGTGGACCCCGGTCCATTCTTTTACATTTATATTACCATCTATTGCAAACACTGTTTACTTTCCGTAAGCATTATTTTACTTCATCGCAAACAAACATCTCTTTCCACACTATACGTCTAATCCTTTGTTTTCAGCAAACCAGTGAGATTGACAACCTCACTATAAGTTGGGGCAAAGTAGTTTGGTTGTGTTGTGTAGGTTCCACGTTGCTGCTGGTGCCGACCACGCGCTATCAACTATTCTGGCGCCCTGTCAAAAGTCAGCTAGCAACAACCTTCAGAAGTGATTTCTTTCTCCTACTGGTCGATTAAACTTTGGTTTCATACTAAGGGAAAACTTGTTGTTGTGCTCGTCATACCTTCCTCTTGGGGTTTCCCAACGGGTCCTTTGAGACATCAAGACTGTTTTCTAGCACCGTTGCCAGGGAGAAAGAGGATTTCTGCAAGGGGAGTCTCTCACTTCCAATCTTTTTACTTTGTTCTTGTTTTGCTTAGTTTCTTTACTTTATTTTGTTTACTTCTTTATATCAAAAATATAAAAAAATAGTTCCTACTTCAAGTTGCTTTTATGTCTAGTCTAGTTCCTATTACTATGTCACCGAAGGAAATGATCTTCACTTTCAAACAAGGGAGTGAAGAGAGTTTTAAAAAAGCTTGGTCTGGAATTTATGATTCTCATGGTAAAACTGAACCTAAAATGACTCTAGGCTTGCTCCTTAGTAGCTTTTACTTTGGTCTCGTTCTTTTTTATTGATATGCTTTGGATGCTATAGCACAAGGAGATTTCCTTCATTGTGATGGGGATCAAGCTTTTAATGCCGTAAAAAAGTTGCTTGCAATATATAGCTCACCTAGTAAATTTGATTCATCCCTTGTGAGCATTTATGCTAGATTAAACACTCTTGAGGCGAATACAACTTGTTTGAAAGAATGTTATAGTATGCTGCGTGAGCATCATGATTATGTGCCAATAAATTCAGAAGCCTCAAGATGGCTCCCTACAATAAAAGTTACTATAAATGGTGAAACTTTTCATGCTTGTTGTGATATTATGTCTGAATTTTGCCTTATGCCTAAAGATATTTATGAATCTTTGAGTATTTGGGGACTTTCTGAGGGTGGAGAAGGAATATCTCTTACTAATAATGCCATTATATTACCCATTGGAGTAGCTGAAGGAGTGTTTACAAAAATCCTAGGGAGAATGGTATCCACTGATTATCTTGTTATTGAATGTGTAGGGAATGGACAAATCACACTTGGAAGATCTCTGCTAAAACTCCTGGGAGCAATAATAGATGTGGGAAAAGGCACCATGAATTTCACTTCCCCACCAGGAAATCGTCATGATTTTCCTAAAAGTAAGAGTAAATGTACAAGAGGTAGATGTAAGGCATCTGGTGTTCTTGATGCTTCTTCACTTGAAAATACTTGATTCTTACTTTCTGCGCCTAGCTGAAAGGCGTTAAAGAAAAGCACTCTTGAGAGATAACCCATGTTTTCTTTCAGTAATTTTTTCTTTTGTTGAGTCTTGGAAGTTGTTACTACTGTAATGATGTCTCCTTATCCTTTTTATTTCGTTTTTGTGCCAAGAATAGCCTCTAATAGGAAGAAGGTAAGATTTGGGGAAGTTGCTGTCCCGAAACAGATTTCTGCGATTGGCTGTAAAAGTTCGTGAAAAATCTCAGAACGTCATATTGATCTGAAATTTTTTGTGCACATGCCCCAGGTTATTATCTAACTTTTGTTAGTTTTGCACTTTTCGATTTGAGCAACAAAAGATTTTTGCAAAAATCGATCTTTAACTGCTGTTTTGTTTTGACAGATTTCTGTCACTATTTGCATTTGCCTCTTGATCTCTTTCTTTTTGAGTTCTTTTGATTGGAAGAGCTTTTAGAAGAAGTTACTACAGTATCTAATGTTTTAATGGATGTTGTACTTGAGTTAAAACTGAACCAAAAGTGGATCTACCATCCTGCATACACTAATGTTGCTAATGAGAATTGTGTGATGTTTTGTATGAGGGAAGCTTTCAAGTGTAGGAAAAGGAGAATGATGAGATGAGATGAAGTATGGACAAAATCTCAAGCTTAGGGATTCCCATGTCACCCCAAGAAATATCCAAGAAATACAAGCTTCAAAGCGTGGGGATGCCCAAGGCACCCCCTTCTTCATCAACAAAAATATCAGGTCATCTTTCAAGACACTATTTTTATTGCTTCATATGCTATGTGTTTTTCTTGGAGCGTCTTTATTTTTGCTTTCAGTTTTCTTTTGTTTTGTTTGCTGCAATAAATGGTTGGACCCCAGCATATTTCTTTTGGAGAAGACACACTCCATTTTCATTGCCTAGAACACTCTAGTTTTCATTCTTATCGTTCTACGAGAGTTCTCTTTTGCTAGTACTGCGTTTAGCTTTTGTTTTTCACCTTTATTTTTGTTCAGAACTTGTTAGTTCTTTGTAGCTAGGTGTGCTTAGACCTCTGGTCTTTTTTGATTTTATCTTTGAGAGTTGTTTCAAATAAGTTGATTGGTGTTAGAAAAGAGTAAAATGTTTCATGCTTATAATGGTGCAAATGGAAGCTTGTTTAGGCTGTGGCTTAGACTTTAGCATGTCATGTTAGATATTATTTTGATTATATGCTTAGTAGTTATTGTTGTAGCATGACTTGTCTCAAATGACTGAGAGTGCTTAATGTGTCATTGAAAGAATCATGCGTTGTTTTTTATCATATAGAAGCATAATATTGTGGTATTCTCCTTTGATGCTTTATTTGTGTTGACTTGGCGCATGCTTACACCATGTTATGAATATAAACCAATCACCTCAAGCCTCTATGATCATTTAGTTTTTGACTTGTAATATCACTTTATGCTTTGATTAATAATGTTTTGTCGCTATGCATGATTATGGCTGTTATTGCTCTCTTAGTTGGTCGCTCCCAGTCTTTTGCTAGCCTTCACCTGTACTGAGTATGAGCTCTACTCGTGCATCCAACTCCCAAAAACCAAAGTTATTTCAAAGAGTCCACTATAAATTCCTATGCATGGCATTTCAAACCATTCCAAGCAAATTTTCATGTGCTACCTTTCAAAACCTTCAAAATACTTCTCATTTTGCGACACTGTTTTTAGCTCATGAGGACGTAGTGGTCGGGTTTGTTATCTTCCTTATTAAATTAAGTACCCCTTGACTTGCATTCTTCATCTGCTCATCACCAATTTTGCAAGAGAGCTGGTCAGACCATTATAACCTTTAAAAAGAAAAGAAGAAAAAGGCACTCCTCCAAGGTATGAGATTGTTGGCAGGCATCCGAAGGATTCGGTTAGCCATGGTTTGTGAAAGTAAAGGTGGGGAGGAGTGCCAAACTTTATAAAAGAGCATGTAAATGCCAATTTTCCAATACTCGGAACCGCTCTCAACTTGTTTAGTATGGAAGATAACAAGAACCCCATTGCCATTCGTTGACAGGAACAACCACCTCCCAAAACAATTTTTATCTCTATTTTACAAATGAAAAGCTCTAGCACATGTTAAATCCCTGCTTCCCTCTGCGAAAGGGCCTATCTTTTACTTTTATGTTGAGTCTTCATCTTCTATGTTTATGCACCGATTAAGAGAGCATAGTTGTCATTTTGAGTATAATGTGCGTAGTCCCAAAATTTATTATTGATTGATTCATGATTATGGTATTGCTTGTTCTCAAATTATTTGTATCTAGTCACCCTTTTGAAGTTTGAAGGTGTCCTATGCATTTATGTTTTGCTACTCCATGAGGGACAAGCTCAATACCACTTTGCTATGTTTTCTCTATGCTCAAAACAAACAAATAACTTTCAATGCATTATTATTCATGATCTTTTTTTTGTGTTACTTTTCATGTTGTAACATGGTTGCTAAGTTCTATTGTCAAGATTATATCTTTTATGCCCATGTTTAGAGTACTTTGATCTCAACTTGCAATGCTTTACATTGACTTGATCAAGATTGTGTTGGCTGCATGTCACCTCAAAAATTATTATTTTTGTTATCACTTACCTACTCGAGGACGAGCATGTGTTATGCTTGGGGATGCTGATACATTGCAAACGTATCTATAATTTTTTATGCTCCATGCTTGTTTTACACCAATTGCTTTATGTTTTGTTTACACTTCATGGCATTTTTATGCATTTTTTGGAACTAACCTATTAACAAGATGCCACAGTGACAGTTCCCATTTTCCGCTTTTTTGTATTTCAGAAAAGTTATACAGAAAATATTCTCGGAATTGGACGAAACAAAAGCCGAAGTTCCTATTTTGCTGAGACGAAGATGGAGTCCAAAGGAGAGACGGAGAAGAGACAGGAGGCGGCCACACCAGGTGGTGGCGCGGGCCCACCCTGTCTGCGCCACCCTATGGTATGGGCCCCTTGGCCGCCCACCGACCTCGCCCTTTTGCCTATAAATTCACTTCATCGGGAAAACCCTAAGGGCTCGAACATCTATCCAAGAAAAGTATTGTAAGCCGCCGCTGTCGTCGACCCTAGTTCGAGAGGGTCCAGAAGCTCTTCCCGGCACCCTGCCGGAGAGGGGAATCATCACCGGAGGCCTTCTTCATCGCCATGCCTGCCTCCGGAGTGATGTGTGAGTAGTTCACCCCAGGACCATGGGCCCATAGCAGTAGCTAGATGGCTGTCTTCTCCTCCATGCGCCTCATGCTTAGATCTTTTGAGCTGCCTACATGATCAAGATCATCTTTATGTAATTCCACATGTTCTGTTTGTTGGGATCCGATGAATATTGAGTACGATGTCAAGTTGATTGTTGATTTATCATGTCTATGTTATTTGTGATCTTGCATGCTCTTCGTTGCTAGTAGATGCTTTGGCCAAGTAGATGCTTGTGACTCCAAGAGGGAGTATTTATGCTCGATAGTGGGTTCATGCCTCTAGTAATCTGGGAGAGTGACAATAACTTCTAAGGTTGTAGATGTGTTGTTGCTACTAGGGAGAAAACAACAATCTTTTGTTCAAGGATAATTGAATTGTTTACATTACACACTTTGCTTAATGCAATAATCTATTGCTTGCAACTTAATACCTAAGGGTTGTTCGGATGATATCATGTGGGTGGATTATTAGTCATAGATGCAGTTGGATTATGGTCTATGTATTATGTTGTAATGCCCAAATGAATCTCATAGTGATCTTCATGACATGTACATGCATTGTTATGCATTCTTTATTTTGTCAATTGCCCAACTGTAATTTGTTCACCCAGCATGTTATATCTTTATGGAGAGACACCTCTAGTGAACTGTGGACCCTAGTCCATTCTTTTACATTTATATTACTATCTACTGCAAACACTGTTTACTTTCCGCAAGCATTATTTTACTTCACCGCAAACAAACATCCCTTTCCACACTATACGTCTAATCCTTTGTTTTCAGCAAACCAGTGAGATTGACAACCTCACTGTAAGTTGGGCCAAAGTACTTTGGTTGTGTTGTGTGTAGGTTCCACATTGCTGCTGGCGCCGACCACGTGCTATCAATTGTTCTGGCGCCCTGTCGAAAGTCAGCTAGCAACAACCTTCAGAAGTGATTTCTTTCTCCTACTGGTCGATTAAACTTTGGTTTCATACTGAGGGAAAACTTGATGTTGTGCTCATCATACCTTCCTCTTGGGGTTTCCCAATGGGTCCTTTGAGACATCAATATGATAAATACAAGATCTAGGTAAAATGTTTACTACACTAAGAAATTAATAAATAATGGAATTAGGAAGAACGCCAATTATTTTATAATGGTGTTTCACTTCAAAATGCAAGTCCAAGGGTATTAGTGTTTGACTAATCATGTCTTGAACTATGTGCCATGTGTATGGAGCTACCATTGATATTGATAGATTATTCTTAAAAAGGAAAAGAATTGCTAAAAGAGAATCCGAAATTTATTTTGGTGGAAAAGAAAAGACTGGAAATGTCCAGCTCGGGTATATAGATGATATACATGTTATGGGTGTATTCATTGCTTGTTAAAACAATGTGGTTCTTGGGTATTTGATACTAAATTGGTTGGTATGAACTGTCATACAGAACAACGCAATACAAGAACTACAATGGCCTAATTAACTAGCAAATGAATATGGGATGATTCTCATCGAAAACAAATAAAGTGTTATTATGTTTTGTTGGAATGAAACCTAGCCTTCAAGATTTGTTTTAATAAATGTTATTTTAGTTTTGTATTATGAGAACAATGGTTGTTCAAATTATTACCGCATTCATAACAGATGGATGAACCCTTATCTTGTTGGAGAAATCACATCCATAACACTGATGCTAAAAATGTCTCAAGACAAATGATTAGAAGATCACTTATAAGTGACACCACCGTTTAAATCATATTGGAAAGAAAACATGAAGGAACTCCATATTAATGTAATTTTGGAGTCTTTTGATTTTGAATCAATTGACACTTGCGACAATTTCCTAGAGATGATTAAAACTCCGTTTGTAGGCCAATAAAAAAAAACGGACGACTAGCCTATTGGACATTGTACATGTTGATGTATGTAGTCCATTATATGTAGCCGTAAGTGGTGGATCTTTGAACTTCATTTACTTTGACCAAGTACTTGAGTAGATATATGTGTATATTTACTTGATAAGTAAGAAGCATGAAATATTTGAAAAATGTTCAAAGTATTTCTAGATGAAGTGGAAAATCATTATAACAAGAGAATAAAGAATTTATGATTTGATCATAAAGGAAGATATTTGACTTACAAGTTTAGCAAACACCTAAAAGTTGAGGAATCGTTTCATAGACTTGTATTTCCCGAAACACCATATGAGTATGGAATGTTCGAGAGATGAAACCAAACTATGTTTGATATTGTAGGATCAAAGGTGTGGTCTAAAAAACTGGCATTATATTTTAAGGATAAAGCTTTAGAGACTACCGCTTTTTACACTGAAAGGAGTGCCATCATGATCCATTAAAATGACACCATATGAGTTATGGCATGGGATAAAACCCAAGTTGTCTTTTCTAAAAATTTGGTATGCTAGGCATATGTAAAATGTTTACAATGAAAGTTGGATAAGTATGTCTTTGTAGGTTATCCCAAAGTAACCGTTGGGTATTCCTCCAGAACATCAAAGACACAAGTGTTTGTCGCTAAAAATGTCAAGTTTCTTGAGAAGGAATTTTTGCGAAAAGTTAATTGGGAGGACAATAGAACTTTGATTAGGTTGTTGAACCTGAACTATATGCATTGGCGGAGCCAACACCGGGTCGAGCCTGGGCAGCCGACCCGGCTCATTTTTTTGGAAAAAAAATTGAGTACCGATCGATCTCTCCAGCCCCCGCACGGCCGCACGAACTGCCGAAGCCCGACCTAATCGAGTCGCCCCCGCTCGCAGACGCCCTCGCTCGCACGCGCCGCCGCTCGCAGGCGCCTTGGGCCGCTCGCAGACGCCCTCGCTCACCCGACCGCCCCCGCTCGCAGGCGCCCTCGGCCGCTTGTCCCCAACCAGCGACCCCCGCAGCCCCGCGCAGCCCCCGCAGCTTGCCCCGCTAGCTGCCCCAGCGCTGCAGCACCGCGCTCTCTCTCTGCTCTGCTCGGTCCGGCGGCCGCCTTCGATGGACTCCGCCGACGAGGCTGATTTGGCTGCCTGGATTGAAGAAGGGGAGGCAGCTGAGGCAGCAGAAGAAGCACGCAAGAGGGCACGCATAGAGGTTGAATTTCCCCATTTATCTTGAGTTTTGATACATATTTGTCTAGTAATTAATTACTAGTGTGAAATCTTTCCTCATAGTTCGTTTTATTTTCATTGTTATAGGCAAATGTTCCAGAAATCTTTGATCTAGCAAATGTGGTTGCCGATCCTGAAATTCGGAGATCAATTGAGTCATATGGTACCCCTGAAATTAGAGATAAAATGCGATGGGCATATTTGTCGAGAGGTCGTAATTGTTTAGTTGGTCATAGTTATCCCAAAAATCCGGATAGGCGGTCATTTCTAGATGCATGGTATAGCAAGTATGATTGGTTAGAGTATAGTGTGGAGAAGGATGCTGCATTTTGTTTCCATTGTTTTCTTTTCAAGTCTTCAAGCAATGCTAACCACTTTGGATCGGATGTTTTCACAAAGTCGGGGTTTACAAATTGGAAGAAAGCATCGGAAAATTTCAGGGGTCATGTAGGTGGACCAACGAGCTTTCACAACACGCCTATTATTGTGCACTTCATGCCTTGATCCTAGAGACTCATTCAACAGCTTGCTACCATATACTCTGCTGATTTCTCTGCACATGATTGCTGTCTATTGGTTGATGAACTGAACATATATGTTGATGTCATGAAGAGAACTCCTGAATTCATAGCTTGTGATACTTTGAGTGATCTTGCTCTCAAGTTGGTTCAGAAAAGATATCATTTGACATTTCCATTGGTCTACCGCCTTATTACACTAGCTTTAACCTTGCCTGTGGCAACAGCATCAGTAGAGAGGGTTTTCTCAGCCATGAAGATTATAAAATCAGATCTTCGAAACAAGATAGGGGATGATTGGCTCAATGATTTGATGATTTGCTATGTTGAGAAAGAGATATTTGCACAAATTGATGACAAGAAGATTATGCTTCGTTTTCATGCCTACAGTAACCGTAGAGGCCATTTTTTGTTGATTACATGTGATATTTTGTCCAAAAAAAATTTAGAGCTGATTTGTTCGACCCGGCTCAATTCAAATCCTGGCTCCGCCACTGACTATATGTGCTGAGTAGCGCAGCGCCGAGAAGTGTCCCGGAGGCGGCCACAGTGCGCATGGCTCCTATGCCTCAAAGGTTGTTGTCACATAGATCTAAGTTCCTATTGAACTGTGTGGATCGGGTAACAATCAAATAGTTAGATTTGAGAACAAATCATTTATTGTTTGACAATGATAAACCGACTACATGCAAAGAAGTGATGATGGGCCCTAACTCCTTCAAATGGCTAGAAGCCATAAAATCCGTGATATTTCCATATGCGAGAAACCAAGTTTCTGAACTTGGAAAACCCTCAAAAAGGCATGAAGCCTAGATGAACATATTTTGATCTATAAAAAAAGAGACATGGATATTTTCGCATCTATGAAATAGTCTACATATCATTCAACTATTTACAATTATGTTCAAGGAGTTGACTATGACAATATTTGATCTTTTGTAGCAATATGTAGTCTGGACGGATTACTGTAGCAACCCTACATATGACAATTTTGGAATGTGTTAGTTGAATAAATAAGACAACATTCTTCTAATATAATGGTTACCTAGGAGGCTAGGACATGTACATGCCATGATCCAAAGGGTTTTGTAAATTCAAAGGATGCTAAAAAGGCATGCAAACTTCACTGGTTGAAGTAAGCATCGCGGAGTTGGAATATTCACCATGATGAAATTGTTAAAAGGTTTAGTTTCATCAGAGACGATGAATATGCTTGCATTTGCAAGAAATTAAGTGGGAGCGTTGAGACATATTTCTAATACATTATGTAGAACACATATTGTTAATTGGAAATTATGTATCTTTTATTGATATAGGTTAAGAATTTCATTAAAATTATATTTCAATGAAAGACTTAGGCAAAACCAAAATATTGGGTATCTATGTCTATGTAGATAGATCAAGGTGTCAATATGGTTGTGCCAAAGTATGTAGATGAAATATTGAATGAAGTTCAATATGGAAACGACGAGAAAAGTTCTTGACGCATGGAAGCGGTTGAAACAAGATTACGCTTGATGAGTGAAGCCATATGAATGATTTGATCAATCATGTATACCGTGATATGTACATATCTAGACATGTCGTATGATATAAATGTTATGAGCATATACCAGAGTAATAATGTCATAAGATGATCACTAGACAATAGTAGGGATATCCTTATGTGCTTTTGAAGGACTAATGATATGTATTATGTGTGAATAAGTGACACATAGTTCATTGTAAAGTGTTACATTGATACTAAGTTTGTCACAAGATACAGATTAAGTTTATCTCAATTTTAGCTATGTGTTAAGGCAACACAATGTAATGGAAGGAAGTTCCATGATGGATTTGGATGAGTTCTAAAGTTAAGACATTGTGATGGTGACAAGGGTATAGATAATAGAGCCCGTTACTTGAGTACCCCTGGGGTCTGTTAAGCTAGGCCGAAGTGTAAACCTAGTCGAGATACGAGTTCATATCGTATACCAATGTTCTAACACGTGTCGGACCCCTCCCGTTCCTTGAGACCTGGCCACCTATATATAGGGGCCAGGAGAGGACGGTGAGGGCTAGATTGAAAGCAAGCCAAGTTTACTTTTGATATACACCTTGTTTGACTGATTTACCTTCGAGTTCATCCGACGCCCTATTCCCCTGATCCTAAGTCCTTCATCTAGGACATTTGTCGAGTTAACCCTTGTTAATTGGTGCCGACCGTGGGGACTCTGGGTGTTGGAATCATGAATTTGATCGCTTTTTCGCTTTTAGCCAACGGCAATTCAGAAGTCGACGAAAACCATATATCCTTCAGAACTATTGATTTTCAACCTCACCAGTCAAAACTTCACTCCAATATCGAGAGCATGGATCAAGTATGGACCTGATGATCGGGAGTCTAAACTTTCGCGTCGGATCTTTAGGTTCGATTCGCCTTTCAGACCTAGCAAAACCAGGTCCATCGGCAAGCGAATCCAAGACAATTGCAGTGTCAGAATCATCAGTGGGCTCTTCCAGCGAGGTAAACTCACCGGTCAGCTTCGCAGCAACAGAAATAGAAGAAGGAAAAATCGCAGAAGTCGACGAAACCATGGAGAATTTTGACTTAGGAGATCAACTCGAAGACCTCATGATCTGCCATGATGATACTTCGGACAAATCAATAGACACATGGAAGACAAGATTAGAGCTTCATGAGGACGATGATTCAATCTTCTCAAGCTTCAACAGCAAGTTCGACAATCAGTACCAAGTACTCGCTATTATAGGAGATAACTCAGAAGAACTCGACAAAAACAACAATCCAGTGCTCAACCCAGCAAACGTAAACAGAGCGGCAAATCACTTAGCGGAAGGAGAAACCGCAGATTCCCTTGCAAGTGCGGAAAAAGTTCGACTATCAGTCAAAGAGTGGAGGATAATCAAAACAGCCATGGAGCACGGCATGCCAATACCAACAGATGCAAGTAAGAATATGCTGTTAGGGTATCATTACGCCTTAAGACAGCAGTCAAAGCAACTAGCAAAAGAGAGAATTGAAATACAGAAGCGAAGAGATTCAGCCATTGAAGCAAGCACAGCTTATCATAGAGCACGCAGCGATTCATCATACACAAACAGCAGAAGGCATCGTCGACATGGATGAAGATTTGAAAACCTCGGGTACTCAGAAAGGCAAAGCCTCTCCAAGAACCTCGACTCATCCTTCCTATCGGTCGACGAGCAAGGGAACATTATACCAAAGACACCAGAAGCAGCACTTGTGGCAGCTCAAGCATATCTGCACACAACACGGCCAAATCCAGGAGACCCAAGGGAACACATGCACCGGGCAGCACTGCAAGGATTGAAGATGGTAGGCAACAAATTGTCAGCGAAAGAAGAGGAGGCACATTGCAATAAAGGAACACATAAACCAAGGTCACCACGCTGTCACAACAGTCCTCGGCACAGAAGTGGTAGCCGACGATCTAGAACACCATCACCAAGGCGACACAAAAGCCTGAAGCACGAAGGAACTTGAAGGTCCAGGACTCCCACCAAAGCATATGACTACGAAGATGATGAAAAGGAGATGGGGGAATCATGCTTTACTCATAGGGTTCGCACCACGCCAGTACCCAAGGGTTTCAAACTACCCCATGATCAGTAAAAATATGATGGATCCCAGGAGCCACAGTCATGGCTCTCGGATTATCTACAGGCAGTAACGATATTGGGAGGAACAAAGGAAACAACAATGCAAAGTTTGCAATTACACCTCACCGGCCCAGCAAGGTCATGGTTGAGCAAATTAGAAAAAGGAACAATTGGAAGCTGGGAGGAACTCACAAAGCAGACAAGTAACTTCAAGTCGACATACAAGCGGCCAACGTCAATAGAAGAAGTTAAAGCCTGCGTACAGCAATGCAATGAGACACTAAGGGCGTATATCCAAAGGTGGAGCATTATAAAAAAAATTAGCAGTCGAAGTCTGATGTCTACGCATGCGTCTGTTCTTGTAGACAGTGTTGGGCCTCCAAGTGCAGAGGTTTGTAGAACAGCAGCAAGTTTCCCTTAAGTGGATCACCCAAGGTTTATCAAGCTCAGGGAGGAGGAGGTCAAAGCTATCCCTCTCAAGCAACCCTGCAATTACCATACAGAAAGTCTCTTGTGTCCCCAACACACCCAATACACTTGTCAGATGTATAAGTGCACTAGTTCAGTGAAGAGATAGTGAAATACAAGTAGTAGTGATGATTATAAGTAGTAAGTGTAATCTGAAATAAGTATCGCTGCGAGCAAACATTTAACAAAACTGAATGTAAACGGTGTTCAATGCTTGGAAACAAGGCCTAGGGACCATACTTTCACTAGTGGACACACTCCCAACAAATATAACATAATTGAACCAATAGATACTAACTCCAATATGCAACTCAAAACAATTCTCCAATGGAAAATGAACACTAATCATGTGTAGGGCTACGAAGCTCTCCTCAAAGTTCGCATGTACCCAAACTAGATTGTCCCACACTATCACCATGAAAGCACTAGATGGTTCCAACAAACACCAACATTTCATAGAGACATTAACCAAAAAGACACACATAATGCGCACACTAGTCACCTTCACATCATGATACAAGGTGTCTCCGGATATTACATATATAAAGCATGGGAGTAGCATAATATCTGAATAATAACATCTACCAATTCAACTACATACAAAGCTCACGATCACATAAAGATCACATCATGGGAGAGAGAGAGAGAGAGGTGAACCACATAGCTACCGGTAGAGCCCTCAGCCCCGGGGGAGAACTACTCCCTCCTCATCATAGGAGGCAGCAACGGCGATGGAGATGGCGGTGAGGTCGATGGAGACGGCGGAGACGGTGATGGAGACCGATGGAGATGGCTCCGGGGGCACTTCCCCGTACCGACGTGGTGCCGGAACAGAGACTTCAGTCCCCCGAAATTCATCGGTGGCGGCGGCGGAGCTGCGGAACTGTTCTGGGAAAAACACCGATCGTTTTAGGGTTTTCCTTCGGAGGGCTCTTTATAGGCGGAGGGGCATTATTAGGGGGCTGCCAGGGCCACCTCACCCCTAAGGGGCACGGCCAGGGGGTGGCCCGCACCACCCTATGGTGTGGATGCCCTCTGGCCACCCTTCGGCTCTCATTCGGTCTTCGTCCTTCGTCCGGGAAAAATAGGAGTTTTTGCTTTTGTTTCGTCTGATTCTGAGAATATTTCCTGTGTAGCTTTTCTGAAACACAAAAACAGCAGAAAACAGGGAACTAGCACTATGGCATCTTGTCAATAGGTTAGTTCCGGAAATCGCATAAAAACGCCACGAAGTGTAACAAAACACAAGGCAAATGGTGTAAAAATAAGCATGGAGCATCAAAAATTATAGATATGCTTGAGACGTATCAAGCATCCCCAAGCTTAACTCCTACTCGTCCTCGAGTAGGTAAGTTATAACAAAAGAATAATTTTTGAGGTGACATGCACCATCACAATCTTGATCATCTATGTAAAGCATTGAGTGCTGAGATCAAAGAACTTAAAACATGGTCATGAAAGACATAATCTCAATAGAAGAAACTTGGCAACCATGTTATAACATGAAAAAGAACACAAATGAAAGATCATGAAAAATGAAACAATGAAAGTCACGTGTGTGTTTCAACCATATGGAAAACATAGCAAATGGTTTTCAGCTTGTCCTTCATGGAGTAGCAAAACATAAATGCATAGGACGCCTTCAAGTTTAAGAGGGCGACTAGATACAAATAATTTAAGAACAAGTGAAACCAAAATAATGAATCAATCAATGATAACTTTGGGACAATGCACATTAAACTCAAATGGCAACTATGCTCTCTTAGACGGTGCATAAAGGTAGAAGGTGGAGACTCAACATAAAGGTAAAAGAAAGACCCTTCGCAGAGGGAAGCAGTGATTGCAAGTTTTATAAACCTCCAAAAATTATGGTACTTACTAGCTTTGAGATCTCATTGCCCCCATCATAGGCATCTTGAATGGTTAAAGTAAATGCAAGAACAAATATGAAGCATATGCTTGACAAATCATAAGTTGAAAACCTCGTGTCCCATGAAGTACGAATGCCCAAACCTCATGCTACTCGACTTAGGGTCCCAAGCAAGCTCTTGTCATTGTAAATATATGCGTATCATCGAGAACCGCCAATGGGGTACCTCCGTGTCCGATGACATGGAAAAAGCCCACATCAAAATGACAGGACAAATAGACAATGAACACCTTGGCATCTCTTTTATTTACCATTGGTATAGCTTTTTATTTTGAGATGCGTTGTCGAATGTTCACTATGGGCATGCTGTAAATTTCCACCATGAATTATGCATGGCTTAGATTAGCGGCCCAGGCGTTTCTCTAACACATATAAAAAATCCATGATCCCGCAAGATTCCCAACTTGTTTCACATCGCGAGTATCCATAAACAAAAGATCACGATATCAACTCAAATAAGAGAAGTGCAATGTTGAAAGATTACCCCATGACGACATGGTTTGGCTAATTTCCAATTTACAACTTGCAAGCATAACAACTCAACATAAGAGAGCCACAATGTCAAAATTTTAAAAGCGAGAAAAGTAAAGTGTGCCATCAGGTTCATGAGAGCTTTACTGACTAATTTTCACATAACACCAAAAAGAGTTCAATTTGAAGGATAGATAAAAGCAAGTCGGATGTACTTTGAATAGCAAAGTGCTAATAGGTATGTATGGTGAACACAATGGAATAACTTGGTTTTTAGGAGTTGGATGCACGAGTAGATCTCATACTCAGTACAAAATGAGGGCTAGCAAAAGACTGGGAGCGACCAACTAAGAGAGCAATAACGGCCATAATCATGCAAAGCGACAAAACATCATTAAAAGAAGCATAAAGTGGCATCACAAGTCAAAAACCAAATGATCATAGAGGCTTTAGGTGACTTTGTAAGAGTCAAACATGTTGTAAGCATGTGCCAAGTCAACCCAAATAAAGCATCAAGGAGAAAACCAAATAAATGCTTCCACATAATAAAAACAACGCATGATTTTTTTCAAAGGCTCATTAAGCAATCTCAGTCATTTGAGACAAGTCATGCTACAGAAAAAATCACTAAGCATACTATCAAAACGACATCAAGCATGGCATGAAAAAGTCTAAGCTGCAGTCTAAACAAGCTCCTTTTTGTACCACTTTTTTGCATGAAACTTTTTCTCTTCTCCAACACCATTCGAACCTTTTTTAAAACAACTCTTTTGATGAATACCAACATAGACCAGAGATCCAAATACACCTTGATGCAAAGATAAAACAAGATCTGAAAAAAAATCAATGCGAAAAACGAAAGCTAAACGCAGTAGCAGAAAAAGAGAACACTCGTTGAACGATAAGAGTGAAAAACGGAGTGTTTTTGGCAATGAAAAACGGAGTAAGTCTCTCTCCAAAACAAACATGATGTGATCCAACCATTGATTGCAACAAGCAAAGCAAAAGAAAACTAAAAGCAAAAAACAACTGACGGTCCAAGAAAAATGCATAGTGCATGAAGCAATAAAAATATAGTGTCTTGAAAGGTGACTTGATTTTTGCCGATGAAGAAGGGGTGCCTCGGGGGCATCCCCAAGCTTTGACGCTTGTACCTCTTGGATATTTCTTGGGGGTTGCATGGGCATCCCCAAGCTTGAGCTTTTGTCCATTCTTCACCTCATCTCATCATTCTCCAATCCCTACACTTGAAAACTTCCTTCATACAAAACTTAACACAATTCTATTAGCAACGTTAGCATAAACATAATAGTAAATCAACCCTTTTTGGTTCAGGTTTCAACTCAAAAACACCACATATAAAGCATCTACTACTGTAGCAACTTCCTCAAAAGCTCCGTGATTAAAAGAACTAAAAAGAAAGCGATCGAGAGGCAAACACAAATTGTGGCATATGCACAAGAAATCGCCTAAGTGTAAAACTAATGAAAGTTTGGATATAACCTGGGGCACATGCACAAGAAATCGCAGGTCAAAAAGATATTCATAGAATTTTCACGAATTTTTATGGTGCAGCACCGAAATCTGTTTCAGGACAGCAACTTCCCCAAATCTTACCTCACTCAAATTAGAGGTTTCTCTTGGCACAAAAACGAAATAAAAATGATAATGAGAGGTTATTACAGTAGTAATAACTTCCAAGACTCAAATGAAAGAAAAAGTACTGAAAATAAAACATTGGGTTATCTCCCAAGAGTGCTTTTCTTTAACGCATTTGAGCTAGGCGCAGTAATTTCAGAAAATGCTCACATAGGTGCCCGAAAAGAACTTCAGGCAAAGGTGAGATAAAGGAACTTGAAGCAAGAGAGAGCATTAAAAAGCAAATATGAAACACATTTAAATCTAAACCACTTCCTATGCATAGGAATCTTGTAAGAAAATAAATCAACGAGGCACATAGTAGCAAACATGGATAGATAAAACAAGTGCAACTTCAAGATTTGCAACTTAAAGAGGGGAAACTCAATATTATTGAGATCCATCAAACCATGTTTCCCTCTCTCATAGTAATTTTCAGTAGCATCATGAATAGAATTAAAAATAACTATCACATAAAACATCCCTATCATGAGCCACATGTGTAAAAGAATTAATACTCCCTACATGAACAATCGTAGGAGCAAATTCAACAAAATTATTCTCATCACCATAATCATCAAAAATAGGAGGCATATTGTAATCATACCTTATTTCCTCCTCAATAGTAGGTGAACTGAAAATATTATACTTATCATCGTAACCATCATAAACTAGAGGTTTTGTATCATCATAAGCGAGAGAACAACTATTTTGCAAAGCATATTCATCAAACATATCATCATAAGAAGGAACATGGATAGTACTAATGGTACAACAATTATTAACCTTATAATTTTCAGAATTGGTACGAAAATGATTTTCAATATCAAAAGTAGAGTGCTTTTCCCAATCATGATCACTAACATAGGTAACATGCATGAGAACATCATCAAGATCAGAATTATCATAATCTATAATAGGAGCAACATGCTTAGGGGAAGATACCGTTTCCTCTCTCCTTTTACTCTTCTTCTTCTTCTTCTTCTTACTCTTCTTACTCTCTCCTTTAGGAGGGAGAGACTTGAAAGGCATCTTCTCCACATAATCTGGTTTACTGACAGAAACAACAGAAGAAACTTTGGAGGATTCCTCCTCTCTATTAATAAGATGGAAACATCTATCAGTCCTGTCATAGCTTGGCAAAACATCATGTT
The DNA here is from genome assembly GCA_007115705.1 of Dactylis glomerata. Lineage (NCBI taxonomy): Eukaryota > Viridiplantae > Streptophyta > Magnoliopsida > Poales > Poaceae > Dactylis > Dactylis glomerata. Next base: position 193,989 of record QXEO01000861.1, on the reverse strand, counting down.
TTATAACATTTTGTATATAAGTATTTGCTTGGCAATCTTTAACACAATAAAGACGACAACCCTACAGGATGCTAATATTTTTAAAAGCGCTCATATCTACCAAAGAAGTTTTTCTAGATAACTCTTCATACCCCAAAAACAAAGTAAGCTCATCATGCTGATTGAGAGTGATCTTGTCATCACAATACAAACTTGCGGTACTCATTCGATTAGAAGGGTCACTATTATGGCCTGAGCATTGAAAATTAAAATGACCCTTGTCATCGCAAAGTTCACAAAATAAAAGGCTAAAGCTCACAAACCTTTTTACCAAGCTCATCTAGAGCCTTATCCCACATTCAGGTTTCTTCATTTCTGTGGTGGATACAATAATCTTCTTTGTTGTGACTCTATTCACAAGGTCTAAGTACTCCACAAAAATTAACATGCTTATAAGAATTAGTACTTATAGAAATTTGAGCATGTTTATTGCAATCATCAATAACAATATCACTTTCTATGCAAGTGTCTTTAAAAGGTTCATGATACACGTCCCCATTTCCTTTAGGAACATTAATATGGGAAGAAAAGGCTCTAAAACAATCAACCATAATTCGAGGATCAAGCCCATATTTAGCACTAAGCTCTTGAAAATTAGCAGTTTCAGTAAAAAACTTAATGCAATCATACTCATAATTTATACCTGATCCTTTACCTTTGTTGCTATCCCAATCTTCGATATTGTTTTCAATTGTTTCAAGCAGATCCCACTTGGTGTCAACATCCTTGCTTGTGAAAGACCCATCAAAGCATGCATCTAGATAGTCCTTATAATATCCTGAAAGCCTTGCATAAAAATTATTAATAACAATATTATGGGGAAGCTCATTGTCGTGGGGATGACCTCTGGGGTATGCCAAGGGCAGCGCTGTCTGCCGGCTGGCGTCCTAGGAATCTCCACGGTGCCAAGTTAAGAAGACCGGCTTTGTCCAAGGGGCCGGCTGCGCCAGCAGCCGGCTGGCGACTCCACCGAGGAGAGCCAGAGCCGGGCGAAGAAGACAAGATTCCTCCAACGGCTGTTTTGCCGAAAGTGGCCTGGCCCCGACAAGATTGACAGAGGCGAAGGACGGGCGTGACGCGAGCCACGTCCAGACTCCACCAACTAGCGAGCAGGAGCCTTCCCCACGAAAGGATCTGAGGCAAAAGGGAGGGCATATGCCTCCCAGATGCCGGTCCAAGGGGGGGAAGGCGCTTTATAAAGTTGCTGCTGTCAGGCCAAGGGCCAGAGGGGCCAGAGGATCACGCCAAAGACGCAGCCACGGAGGAGCCGGCAGCCGGGCAGCCGGCCACCTAACCTATAACCAGACCCCTGCCTATATAAGGGGGTCTGGACCCTTAGACTAGAGAGATTCGATCTTCTTCTTCCTCCTCTAGACCGAACAGCTCGAGGAGCATTGTAACCACTATGAAGATAATATGAAACAAGCCAGGAAGTAGGGGTTTTACCTCCGGTGTGGAGGGCCCTAAACCTGGGTAAACCGTGGTGTCCTAGTAACACAATCCCGAGCCAGACCCATCGTCGCACACCGTTGAGCCCCTTCGTTCAGCCATCCCCATGGCTACTGTCTCCAAATTCCCACGACAGTTGGCGCCCACCGTGGGGCAACACACGGCGGCGACTAGAGTTAAGTTCCGGTCGGGACCCTCATCGACTCTCGGTGAGAAGGTCGCCTCCGGCCTTGTCTGGAGGTTCGGCACCTTCGACTATGTCAGCGACAACCTAGCCTGCTTCAAGGACGGCTTCGGCGACAGCGGCTCCTTCCTCGATGTTGGTGGCCACCGCTTCTACGTCGCCAAGCCCTTCCCGGAGGAGGTGACCGACATCCTCGACCCTCTCAGCGACGAAGGCTCGAGCTGCAGTGAAAGTAGCGATCTTGGAGCCATGGTTGAGGTGATGGCCCTGGGAGATGAGGAGGGCGGCGGCTCACCGTGCCCCGCGCGCCCGCCGCTCGAATGCCTTCTTCCACATGAGCAGAACGCTCCGCTCCCAGAGCAGGACGCCTCGGACGTCTCTGTGGTGGACCTGCATGCACCACTCAACCACGTCATTGACTCCGTCCGGATTGTAGAAGCCCTAGAGCAGACACGCCTCGTTCTCCTTAGCAAGGTGGCCGAGGACGAGGACGCCCAACGTCAAGCAAGCACCATGCTCCGCGAGTTCCACGACTGTGCATGGAGGCGCGCCGGTCGAGCTTGCTCATGACCCACAGCGTGGCCATGGCCTCGCTGCCATGGGCCCTGGCCAGATCCAGCGGTCGCCAGCGGCAAGGCAAGGCCACGGAGGGCGTGGACAGGGTGTTCGTGCTCCAAGGCCGCTGCGCCCAGCAAGCTGGCGGAGCTGGCAGGCCACGCCAAGTCCCGGTGCCAGCGCCAGGGCAGGAGTCTCAGGCCCGCCCGCCAGCTCTGCACATCCATCTGTGGCTTGACCACGTGAAGACGCTCCCCAAGGGATCTGCTAGCTCAAAGCGAGCGGCGTCTGACCAAGGAGGCCCAGGGGCTTCCGGCAGCGGTCATGGGCGCAAGGAGGGCAAGTACACCCTCGATGCTGCGCTTGACCAGCTGTGCAAATTCCATAACACCCCCGGCAGGGAAGCGACCCACTCCAGGCGTCAGTGCCGGTTCATGAGAGAGCTGGAGGTTAGGAGGACCAGCAGCATGAGTCGGCTGCTGACAAGCCGGACCAAGGTGATGACGACTTTCCGGTGGATGTCGAGCAGTATCACATCTTTACCACCCCACACAAAGACAAAAGGAACGACCTTTGGCACGAGGCGGAGGTGAATGCTGTCATGCCTGCAGAGCCCCAGTTCATGCACTGGTCATTCCAGCTGCCCCAAAACTCGGGGGCTAGGTGGAAAGGGAATTGGCCCTTAGAAACGGGCCGGCTCCAATCCCTCGCCGGCTGTCCGATCAGTTGGCGTTGCGACATGACCAGCAAAAGGGCATCGAGATCGAAATCTAGTGTTCGCAAAGTAAGGGCTAAGGCCAGTGGCTCGGAGGTTCACTCTAGCCATGGCAAGGGTTACGCGAAGGCTCGTGGAGGGAAGACGTGCCGGCTTCGGTCTCGCCTGAGCCGGCACAGGACGCAGCTTCCATTCCTGTCTCCTCAAGCTGGTGCTAACTCACACCTCCCGAAGCCGGCCAGCAGAGGCACCTTTCCCTCCGCGCTGAAGCCGGAAGAGCTCGCCAGGAACATCTCGTCAAGTGGGCGGCTATCTTAGCCCCTACCTACAGGCCTGCACAGCAATGGTCTTAGCGAAGGAAGCATCCTAACTGTGAAATCATCACCGCGCTCTGATGGAAACAGAAGACATTCATATAAGGACACAACAAATGGAGAAAGACAAGTTTTCATTAAGCGGAAGTCTGATGATTACAAAAGTTTCCTAGGTCACTACCCTAAGAGTACGAAGTGCTCCTCGCCTTCCTCGGCATGGCGCGAGCGCCGCATGGACTTCGTCCCGGAGAAGCCCGCGCTCGAGGTTGACAAGATCCGCGAAAGCAGAAGGGCGGCGGGATGCAGTTCTTCATGACCAGGCGGCGAAGGTACGGGCGGAGAGAGTACCGTCGAAGATGCAGACGGTGAAGTTCCTCCTCCCATCACGGCGAGTGAAGAGGAGGAACCAGCCCTCGTGCACGCCGTAGTCGATGAAGAACTTCGACCACCCATCGCGGAAGTAGCATACCCCCTTGCTGGCGTAGTAGACCTCGACGTGGTACTTGGGCTGGCCGACGCTGCACTCCCGCAGCGTAGCATAAGCCATCTCCTGGCCTTCCATCGATTCCACAAACTGAGATGGAAGGCGGAGGAGGTCCTTGGCCCCGGCGAGTACCGGGACTATGCAGGTGGACCACCCCTCGGCCGAGATGTAGGCCGGCGGCTGGAGTGCCGGTTTCTCCGGCCGGAGCCGCGACAAACCAGCTGGGGGAGGGGTCGCCGCGCGAGGCCTCGCGGAGCTGGAGGCAGCGGCCCCGAGGGCAGCAAGGGTTTTCTTATTTTTGCTGCCCGGCGGCCGTCCGCGGCGGCAGGGCGACGAAGGAGCGGCCGCTGCTGTTGGCGCAGTTTTCTTCCCGCTCCCCCTCGGTCGGCCATGCCCTCGTTTCTTTGGGACGCCCTCGCCACCAAGAGCCAGAGCTGCCCCGGCCGCGGCGGTGGTGGCGGGGGCAATGGCGGCTGCGGCTGCGAGAGCCGCCAAGGTTTTCTGGTTGCGGCTCCCCTTTGGGCGTCCGCGTTTCTGAGACGCAGACGGGGTCATCTCCGGTGCCTCGGTCTTCTTCCCGCTCCCCTTCGGGCGACCGGGCCCTCGTTTCTCCGGGCTCCATCACCTCCGATGGCGGAACCGCCAAGAGAAGACATGGCTGGGCAGAACTCCGAGGAGAGGGTCGAGGTGGAGGAAGAAGTGGAGTGCGCCCTCAACCCCGAGCACTTTCAGTATTTAAGGAGGAGTGATAGGGGGGATGGCACCCGACGTTTCGGTAACTTCCCCGCATCGTGCGCACTTACGAGAAGGCAACTGTTGTGGTCACCGCAGCGGATCGTGGGAGGAACCGACGGGACGTGCCGCTGACGCATGCCGGTCTACCCCACATGACGACTCGGGGAGTTATTATGATGGCTTCAAAGTCCAAGCGATGAGACATAACACTGCGGCACTGCGCTGGCCGCAGCGTTGGATCAGAACCCGAAGCGATCCAAGTTCTGAGGAACCGGGCGCCGGCTAGCGGCCGCGTAGCAGCCGCCAGCCGGATCGGTCTTGGAGCCGGTACGTCCCGAGACGGCTGGTGACGCTCCGCGAGACTTGCCCTCAGGGGCGACGACTTCTGAGCTGGATGAAGAATCCTGGGACTTCGACGAAAACGTGCAAGACTTAGGCGAGGAATAGAACCCGCCGAAGCCCCATGCTAACCCATGAGACTTCGCCAGTTTCGAGGGCTAGTGTCGTGGGGATGACCTCTGGGGTATGCCAAGAGCAGCGCTGTCTGTCGGCTGGCATCCCAGGAATCTCCACGGTGCCAAGTTAAGAAGAATGGCTCTATCCAAGGGGCCGGCTGCGCCAGCAGCCGGCTGGCGACTCCACCGAGAAGAGCCAGAGCCGGGCGAAGAAGACAAGATTCCTCCAACGGCTATTTCGCTGAAAGTGGCCTAGCCCTGACAAGATTGACAGAGGCAAAGGACGGGCGTGACACGAGCCACGTCCAGACTCCACCAACCAGCGAGCAGGAGCCTTCCCCACGAAAGGATCTGAGGCAAAAGGGAGGGGGCATATGCCTCCCAGATACTGGTCCAAGGGGGAAAGGCGCTTTATAAAGTTGCTGCTGTCAAGCCAAGGGCCAGAGGATCACGCCAAAGACGCAGCCATGGAGGAGCCAGGCAGCCGGCCACCTAACCTGTAACCAGACCCCCGCCTATATAAGGGGGTCTGGACCCTTAGACTAGAGAGATCCGATCTTCTTCTTCCTCCTCTAGACCGAACAGCTCGAGGAGCATTGTAACCACTGTGAAGATAATACGAAACAAGGCAGGAAGTAGGGGTTTTACCTCCGGCGTGGAGGGCTGATGACCCACAAGTATTGGGGGTGTATCGTAGTACTTTCGATAAATAAGAGTGTCGAACCCAACGAGGAGCAGAAGGTGTTGATGAGCAGTTTTGATCAAGGAATCACTTTAAATACTAGCAAACAGGTTTTCAGGAGTATTTGGTAATACGAGTAAATAAAGTGCGAGTAAATAAAAGACAGTAGTAACAATTGCAGCAAGTGGCCCAATCCTTTCTTCAGCAAAGGACAAGCCGGTTGTGTACTTATAATAACCAAACGTTCTCGAGGACACACGGGAGTTTCTGTCAAGAGCTTTTGCTTCATAAAGCCAATAGTCTTTATTGGTTTGATAGGTGTTATGGGGGTGAACCTGTGCTAGCGCACTATCCTTACTAGGATAAATACACACTTGTGATTATACCTCTTGCAAGCATCCGCAAATACAAGAAAGTAATTAAAAAAAATCTAACCACAGCCTTAAACTCTAAGATCCTACGCTCCCTGGTGCAATGGTTTCCCAACGGAGGTTTAGGTTTCTGTCACTCCAGCAACCCCACAATTGGTAGCCAAATACACAATGCATCTCACTAGGCCCATAAATGGTGAAGTATCATGTAGTCGACGTTCACATGACACCACTAGTGAAATAGCACCACAACAATATCAAACCATTAAATATTTCTCAACAATAATTCACTACTAACATCTTGACTTCTCCCATGTCCTCAAGAACTAAACGAACTACTCACAAGACATCATATGGATCATGATCAGAGTTGAAATAATGGTAAATAACAATCTGAACATAAACCTTAATTCAGCGGTTCCACTCAATAGCATCAACTACAAGAGTAATCAACATCGGGAAAGTTTCCCCTATGAATATAACAAGATCCAACTCAAGATGTTACAGCGGGATGGCGTGGTGATGGTGGAGATGAAGGTGCTGGTGATGGAGATGATGATGATGATGATCCCGATGAAGTCCGATGCAATCATGATGATGATGGCGACGATCTCCCCTCTCCGAGAAGGAATTTCCCTGGCAGATTTCTCCCTGCCGGAGAGCTTTTCTCTCTCTGGTGTTCTCCGCCCCACAGAGGCGGCTGTGTCTAACTCTGAGCCCCCCCTTGACTTAGGTTTTCGGGGACGCTGAAGTACGCGAAGGGGCGAGACCAGAAGTGGGCCAGGGCGGCCTCACACAGGGCTGGCGCGGCCAGGGGTCAGGTTGCGCCACCCTGGCGTGTGGGTCCCCCCTGGCTCCTCTCGACTCCTCCTTCTGGCTTCCTGAGTCTTCTGGGAAAATATAATTTCCTGGTATTTTTCTGGAATTTTCCTGATCTTCAAAATATGGTCCCTTGATGGTCCTTTTTCCAGCAGAATCCTGACTCTGGCAGCAAATCCTCCGATGATCATCAAACATGTGGAAACAAGGGAAACAACATAAGTATCAACTCTAAATATGAAATATATCAATGAATAACAGTAAATTATGATACAAAATAGTGATGCAAAATGGACGTATCAACCCCCCCAAGCTTAGACCTCGCTTGTCCCCAAGCGAAAACTAAACTCGGTAAACATGACCACAGGTTTATGGAGTGAAGTGTCGATAATCAAAATACGGACAAGAAGCATCACATTCACCAAGGCACAAGTTATAGTAGACAGCAACTTCCCTTTATAAGATATAGACTTGCAGTAGGTAAAAGGGATCACATGTAAAGATGCACAAGGTAAACTATAATTGGCAATGGCAAACCTTAGTTCTTGGTCAATGAATGAAGAACAAGCTGTTCTTTCTTTTGAACGGAGTCTTTTAAAACAGAGCTAATATAGCAAAGACTATATGCTCAACAAAACAAACTTTTGCATTCATAGAAAGCTTTCAAAGGTATATTCCTTCAGACAAAAGCATTATACAAAACAAGGAAGATAGTAAACATGATTAAATGAATCAACATATGGATGAGTGAAACACAACAACTCAAATGCTTGCTTGAGATAGAGGGAAATAGGTTGACTCAACATAAAAGTAAAAGATAGGCCCTTCGTAGAGGGAAGCAGGGATTAAACATGTGCTAGAGCTTTTCATTTGTAAAACAGAGGTAAAAAGTTATTTTGAGAGGTGGTTGCTTTTGTCAACGACTAGCAACAGAGTTCTTGATATCTTCCATACTAAACAAGTGAGAGCGGTTCCGAGATGTTTGATTAATTGGCACTTTGGTGCTCTTTTATAGCTTTGCACTCCTCCCCACCTTTTTCCTTTCTCAAACCATGGCTAACCGATTCCATCGGGTCCGACCAACTTTCACATTCCATGGAGGAGTGCTTTTCTTTTTCTTTTCTTTTTGAGATTGTAATGGTCTGACCAGCTCCCTTGCAAAATTAATGACGAGCAGATGAAGCTGCCTAGTCGAGGGGTACTTAATTTAGTATGGAAGATAACAAACCCATCCACTATGTCCTCATGAGCTAAAAACAGTGGCACAAAATGAGAAGTGTTTGAAGGTTTTTGAAAGGTAGCACATGAAAATTTACTTGGAATGGCTTGAAATACCATGCATAGGAATTTATAGTGGACTCTTTGGAAGTGACTTGGCTTTTGGGAATTGGATGCACGAGAAGTATTTCCTCTCAGTACAGGTTTTTGGCTAGCAAGGCTGGGTAGCAAGCATAAGAGTTGCATGAAACAAACAAACATACATATAATAAGAACAATCATGCATACTCCCTTGAAGGTACAATGATTTTAACTTTGAGAATAACAATGCTTATAAGCCAAACATAAGGGAAAACTGAAGTGATGTAACTACAAGCACTTCTTTATTCTTTTCTACTCAAACCTCAAGGTAAAATTTACTACTGACCAAGCTAGGTTTGCCAAAACCAACTAAATTTACTCATGCTCCCAATGTGATACCAATACCAATCAACAAGACTAATCATACAAGAGAGATTGCAAACTAACATAAAGTGTGCGGAAAGTAAACGACAAAACTTCTCATTAATATTTCATTAACGCAACTCACACCAAGGGATACATAGATAACCAACTAAGGAGGATACTTCCAAACTGCAAACTATTCTATAAGATAACTTCTCTATTCATGATATGACACTACTTGAAAAGTAAATGAGCAAAAGGTAATGATGTGATACCGCGGCACTCCCCCAAGCTTGGAACAGGCCAAGGGGATGCCTATACCGATGACGAATTACTCCTTTGGCGGTGGCGGTGGATCTTCATCGTTGTCGTACTTCCAAGGCAGAGGTCCTCATCAAGGAAGGATGTCTTGGTCTCCAAAATCCTGAAACTTGCAGCAGCACTCATTTGTTGAAATCTAGCTTCATACTCACAATTTTGGTTTTGCACGTCGTAGAGTTGTGCTTGTAATTGGCTAGTCGTCTCCTGGAGTGAGAGGACATCCCTCCATAGCTCTGTAGTCTCCTTCTTGTACTTGGCAACAAGCTCTTGATTAATCCTATAGATAATGTCCACCTCGCGTTCTGCCATCTTCTTGTATTTGAAAACTTCCTGTTCCAGCGCTTCCATCCTTGCTTCGAGACTCCCTTCTCCCTTGGGTCCTTGAACATCTTTAATCTGCAACTCCCCATCCTTGAGTGACAACTCCTTCAGATGCATCTTCAGCTCCCTCAAATACGGATTGATAGAATCCGCAAGAGGGTTCTCTTTAGATGAACCGGACGAAGATATTATAACTCCAAAGCCGAGAGTAATCCCTGACAGAAACAGCTCGAAACAAAACACGACGAGAAAATGATATACAGACCTCGGGGACTCCGGGGGGTTAAATAGGCAAAATTTATTCATCGAAACGAAGTCACATGAGGAAACCGGGACGGAAACGAGCTCCAGGGTGTTCTCACACCTAGGTGGCGCGGCTAGGGGTGGGCCTGTGCCACCTATGTGTGAGAAACACACGGACTCCTTTTCCTGCCCGTTTTCATCTCGTGATTTTTCATATTTAATAAAAACAGCAAAAATATTAAAGGATGAGCTTTTCGCGAAACTTCTCTGACTAGAACTGTTACCTATTCGAAAACGAACTCTGCAGGTACCTGCAATTTGTCTTGGGTGAATTCTTCCGAAGAAACTGTTTCAATAACATCAACATCTTCATTATAAGAATCTCCAGAAATATAATGTTTGAGTCTTTGCCCATTCACCACTTGTGTAGAGTCATCTTTCAATGAAGCAATCTTAATAGCACCTGAGCGGTACACTTCCACAATAACATATGGTCCTTCCCATTTTGAAAGTAATTTTCCTGCAAAAAATCTGAGACGAGACCTATAAAATAGAACTTTCTCACCAACATGAAACTCTCTCTTAAGAATTCTTTTATCATGCCATTGCTTGACTTTCTCTTTGAAAAGTCTGGCATTCTCATACGCTTCGTTTCTCCACTCATCAAGAGAACTCAAATCTAATAACCTTTTCTTACCAGCTAGTTTAAAATCTCTATTAAGCTCTCTCACTACCCAAAAAGCTTTGTGTTCTAATTCTAAGGGCAAGTGACATGCTTTTCCGTAAACCATCTTATAAGGAGACATACCCATGGGGTTCTTATAAGCAGTTCTATAAGCCCATAAAGCGTCGTTTAACTTACTAGCCCAGTTTTTCCTAGATCTATTGACAGTCTTCTGCAAGATAGACTTGATCTCCCTATTTGAAAGCTCTACCTGTCCACTAGTTTGGGGATGGTAAGCAGAAGCAATTCTATGATTGACATCATATTTAGCAAGAGTTTTTCTAAAACTACCGTGAATAAAATAAGAACCTCCGTCAGTCATAAGATATCTAGGCACACCAAACCTAGGAAAAATAACATCCTTAAGCATTTTTAACGAAGTCTCACCATCGGCACTCTTTGTAGGTATGGCTTCTACCCATTTAGTAACATAATCAACAACAACAAGTATATGGGTATAGCCTTTTGAAGGAGGAAAAGGACCCATAAAGTCAAATCCCTAACAATCAAACGGTTCAATAACAAGAGTGTAATTCATAGGCATTTCATTGCGTCTAGAAATATTACCAACTCTTTGACATTCATCACAAGATAAAACATACCTTCTGGCATCTTTAAAGAGGGTTGGCCAATAAAAACCTGATTGTAGAACCTTCTGCGCGGTTCTATCTCCAGCATGATGCCCTCCATAAGCACTACTATGGCATTTTCTTAATATCTCTTGTTGCTCATATTCCGGTACGCATCTTCTCATAATACCATCAACTCCTTCTTTATATAAGTGTGGGTCATCCCAAAAATAATGCCTCAAATCATAGAAGAATTTTCTTCTTTGCTGAGCTGTAAATGTTGGAGGCAAATACTTGGAAACAATAAAGTTAGCATAATCAGCATACCAAGGAAGGTCTCGCGAAGTTACATTTATTGCAGCCAACTGTTCATTTGGAAAACTATCATTAACAGAAATATGATCAAAAGAAATGTTTTCCAATCTAGGCAAGTTGTCAGCCACAGGATTTTCAGCACCTTTCCTATCTACGATATGCAAATCAAACTCTTGTAAAAGCAACACCCATCTAATAAGCCTAGGCTTAGCATCTTTCTTAGTCATAAGATATCTAATAGCAGCGTGATCAGTATGAATAGTAACATTAGAATCAACAATGTAAGATCTAAACTTATCACATGCAAAAACAACAGCAAGAAACTCTTTCTCAGTAGTAGCATAATTCTTCTGAGCAGCATCAAGAGTCTTACTAGCATAATGAATAACATTCAACTTATTATCTACGCGCTGTCCAAGAACAGCACCAACAGCAAAATCACTAGCATCACACATAATTTCAAAAGGTAAATTCCAATCAGGTGGCTGAACAATAGGAGCAGCAGTTAAAGCCTTCTTAAGAGTTTCAAAAGCTTCCTTACAATCATCATCAAAGACAAATGGTACATCCTTTTGAAGAAGATTAGTAAGAGGCTTTGAAATCTTAGAGAAATCTTTAATAAACCTCCTATAGAAACCAGCATGACCAAGAATACTACGAATACCTTTAACATCTCTGGGACAGGGCATTTTCTCAATTGCCTCCACTTTTGCTCTGTCAACTTCAATACCTCTTTCAGAAATTTTATGTCCAAGGACAATTCCTTCATTTACCATAAAGTGGCATTTCTCCCAATTAAGAACAAGGTTAGTTTCTTCGCACCTCTGCAAAACTTTATCAAGGTTGTGCAAACAATTATCAAAAGAAGTTCCATAGACGGAGAAATCGTCCATGAAGACCTCCACAATTTCTTCACAAAAGCCATGAAAAATAGCAGACATACATCTTTGAAAAGTAGCAGGAGCATTGCATAAACCAAACGGCATACGTCTATAAGCATAAGTTCCATAAGGACAAGTAAAAGTGGTTTTCTCTTGATCATCCTTCTTAACAGCAATTTGAGAAAAACCAGAATAACCATCAAGGAAACAAAAATGAGTCTTCTTAGACAACCTTTCTAGCATCTGATCTATAAACGGTAAAGGATAATGATCTTTCTTAGTAACTTTGTTTACCTTCCTATAATCAATGCACATTCTATAACCAACTACTACCCTTTGAGGAATAAGCTCGTTATTCTCATTAGGCACAACAGTCATACCTCCTTTCTTAGGAACACAATGAACAGGACTAACCCATCTACTATCAGCAATAGGATAAATAATACCAGCATCAAGGAGTTTTAATACCTCATTTCTTACCACATCCTTCATCTTGGGAATTAGGCGGCGTTGATGCTCCACGACTGGCTTTGCGTCTTTCTCCATATTAATGGCATGCTGACATAAAGTAGGAGAAATCCCTTTTAAATCATCAAGAGTATATCCCATAGCTCCTCGGTGTTTCCTCAATATCTCCAATAATCTTTCTTCTTCCTTTCCTGAAAGTTTAGAGCTAATAATAACAGGATATATTTTCTTATCATCAATATAAGCATATTTGAGGTCATCAGGCAAAGGCTTTAATTCAAACACAGGATCCTCTTTAGGCGGCAAAGTGGTACCGAATCCTCCACAGGTAGATTATGCTTGAGTAATGGTGGTTGACGAAGGAGAATATCGTCAATCTCTTCTCTTTCCTTGCTAAAAACATCACTTTCGTGATCTTCCATGAATTGCTGCAAGGCATTATTAGGGGCAAGAGCAATAGAAGCAAGTTGTTCTACTCGAAAATTTTCATTAGGCGTGTCATTCTCATAAGAGGTCTTAGCAAACTTGGAAAAATTAAACTCATAAGACTCTCCATTGAACTTAGTAAAAAAATTCTCCTTCTTACAATCTATCACGGCGCCACAAGTGTTCAAAAATAGTCTACCAAAAATAATAGGACAAGTTTTACTAGCCTCCTTACCAAGGACTAGAAAATCAGTGGGGTATTTAGTCTTACCGCAAAGAACTTCCACATCTCAAACAATACCAAGAGGCCAAACAGTCTCTCTGTTAGCAAGCTGAACAACCACATCAATATCTTCAACTTCACAAGCGCCAATCTCATGCATAATTTCTTTGTAAAGCTCTAAAGGAATAGCACTTGCACTAACACCAATATCACATAAACCATAATAGCAATGATCTCCAATCCTGATAGAAATAACAGGAACACTTGTTTTCCTATGCTTTTTAGGATGTGAGAGAATGTTAGAAGCATCTTCACAAAAAAGAATATATTCATCCCCTACATCTTTAGTTACAAGATCCTTCAATATAGCTACAGGAGACTTAATAGTAATTTGCTCATCAGGTTCTGCAGCTTTCTTAGTACTTTTATTAGACACACTTACCAAAGTAGAATACTTCTTTACCTTAGCAGGGAAAGGTGTCTTCTCAAAATAAGGTTCAGGCACAATGCTATCAACAGTACAAACTTTAGTAGCTGCAGCAGGAATATGACTAATAGAATCTTTATAAGGCGCATGATATTTGTTCCAATCTTTCTTTGGAACATCAAGATAAGAGGCAAAAGCCTTAAGACAATTAGCAAGTATTTGTGAATCAAGACCATAAGCAGCGCTAACACTATGAAAGTCATCGGTTCCCATAAAAGATTTAATGCATTCATAATCATAGTTTATACCTGACTTCCTACCTTTGTCATTCTCCCAACCTTCAGCATTCTCTTGTATACGGTCAAGAAGTTTCCACTTAGCGTCTTCTTTCATATGAGTAAATGATCGAAAGCAAGAAGCATCCAAATAATCCTTATCAGGGAGAGTAAGCCGCACATAAAAATTATCAATAACAATATTATTGGGGAGCTCATGAATGGGGCATTTGAGCATTAGTAACTTCAATCTCCCCCACGCTTGGGCAATACTCTCTCCGTCATGAGGCCAAAAATTATATATCCGGTTACGGTCTTTATGAATTTCACTTGGAGGATAAAACTTGGAATAAAAGAGAGGTACAATATCCTCCCATGCCATAGATGGACCATCTTGAAGTAGTCGATACCACTCTTCAGCTCTGCCTTTCAATGATAAAGAGAATAATTTCTTCTTGACCTGGCTTGGTGAAATACCTGCACATCTGAGCAACTCGCATAATTCATGTATAAATAATAAGTGATCACCCGGATGGACAGTTCCATCTCCTGAATAGCAGTTATCCATAATATGCCCAACAATTTTCATAGGTATTTTAAAAGGATCAATTTCAGCAGGCGGTGGCGGTGGTGGTTCCTCCACATGTGCAGCAGTAGTAGTAGATGTTTTTCCAAATAGGAAACCAAATGGAGAGTTCTCCATAGCAGAGTAAAACAAAAATAAAAGACAAAATAAAAACAATACTCACAGCGACGGTTACCTTTACCAATTCCACTCTTCAATAGCGCTACACTCCCCGGCAGCGGCGCCAGAAAATAGTCTTGATGACCCACAAGTATAGGGGGTGTATCGTAGTACTTTCGATAAATAAGAGTGTCGAACCCAACGAGGAGCAGAAGGTGTTGATGAGCAGTTTTGATCAAGGAATCACTGTAAATACTAGAAAACAGGTTTTCAGGAGTATTTGGTAATACGAGTAAATAAAGTGCGAGTAAATAAAAGATAGTAGTAACAATTTTAGCAAGTGGCCCAATCCTTTCTTCAGCAAAGGACAAGCCGGTTGTGTACTTATAATAACCAAACGTTCTCGAGGACACACGGGAGTTTCTGTCAAGAGCTTTCGCTTCATAAAGCCAATAGTCTTTATTGGTTTGATAGGTGTTATGGGGGTGAACCTGTGCTAGCGCACTACCCTTACTAGGATAAATACACACTTGTGATTATACCCCTTGCAAGCATCCGCAAATACAAGAAAGTAATTAAGAAAAATCTAACCACAGCCTTAAACTCTAAGATCCTACGCTCCCTGGTGCAATGGTTTCCCAACGGAGGTTTAGGTTTCTGTCACTCCAGCAACCCCACAATTGGTAGCCAAATACATAATGCATCTCACTAGGCCCATAAATGGTGAAGTATCATGTAGTCGACGTTCACATGACACCACTAGTGAAATAGCACCACAACAATATCAAACCATTAAATATTTCTCAACAATAATTCACTACTAACATCTTGACTTCTCCCATGTCCTGAAGAACTAAACGAACTACTCACAAGACATCATATGGATCATGATCAGAGGTGAAATAATGGTAAATAACAATCTGAACATAAACCTTAATTCAGTGGTTCCACTCAATAGCATCAACTACAAGAGTAATCAACACCGGGAAAGTTTCCCCTATGAATATAACAAGATCCAACTCAAGATGTTACAGCGGGATGGCATGGTGATGGTGGAGATGAAGGTGTTGGTGATGGAGATGATGATGATGATGATCCCGATGAAGTCCGATGCAATGATGATGACGATGGCGACGATCTCCCCTCTCCGGGAAGGAATTTCCCTGGCAGATTTCTCCCTACCGGAGAGCTTTTGTCTCTCTGGTGTTCTCCGCCCCGCAGAGGCGGCTGTGTCTAACTCTGAGCCCCCCATGACTTAGGTTTTCGGGGACGATGAAGTACGCGAAGGGGCGAGACCAGAAGTGGGCCAGGGCGGCCTCACATAGGGCTGGCGCGGCCAGGGGTCAGGCCGCGCCACCCTGGCGTGTGGGTCCCCCCTGGCTCCTCTCGACTCCTCCTTCTGGCTTCCTGAGTCTTTTGGGAAAATATAATTTCCTGGTATTTTTCTGGAATTTTCCTGATCTTCAAAATATGGTCCCTTGATGGTCCTTTTTCCAGCAGAATCCTGACTCCGACAGCAAATCCTCCGATGATGATCAAACATGTGGAAACAAGGGAAACAACATAAGTATCAACTCTAAATATGAAATATATCAATGAATAACAATAAATTATGATACAAAATAGTGATGCAAAATGGACGTATCAAGGGCCCTGAACCTGGGTAAACCATGGTGTCCTAGTAACACAATCCCGAGCCGGACCCATCGTCGCACACCGTCGAGCCCCTTCGTTAAGCCATCCCCATGGCTACTGTCTCCAAATTCCCACGACACTCATGAATAGGACATTTGAGCATTAGTGACGTCAATCTTCCCCATGATTGGGCAATGCTTTCTCCCTCATGCGGATGAAAATTATAAATATAATTCCTATCTTTATAAACCTCACTAGAAGGATAGAATTTAGAATAAAAGAGAGGTACAATTTCCTCCCAATCAATAGGTCGGCCATCCATCAGTGTTTTATACCATTCCGCAGCTCTGCCCTTTAGTGATAAAGAAAATAGCTTTCTCTTAACTTGGTTCATCGAAATACCTGCACACTTGAACAACTTGCATAATTCATGTATAAAGAGAAAATGATCATCAGGATGGACAGTTCTATCCCCTAAATAGCAGTTATTCATAGCACGTTCAACAATTTTCATAGGTATTTTAAAAAGATGAGGAGCACAAGCATCATTAGAAACATCACATAGGGGAGATAAAATATCATCAGAGCAAACTTTCTCCACTAAAGCTGGGGAACTAAAAATATCATGCTTAACAAAACTAGCTTCCCCAAGCTTAGACTTTTCTATAGCATTAGCAATAACGGTGTTCAAAGCATTCATACTAACAACACTATTAGCATGCAAATTAAGCTCCAAAGGTTTTTAAATGTTCTCTTCAAACACTTCATATCCTAACGTAGGAAAAATACTAAAGAACTCTTTGTTTTCCATTAAGCCTAACTAGTGAAAATAAAAACAAGAAACAAAAAGATATAATTGCAGAATCTAAAGGAAGTAACTTCGAGCACTCACACAGGAGGATGCGAGTACCTTTTACCTTACCTCCCCGGCAACGGCGCCAGAAAAGAGCTTGATGTCTATGCACGCGTATGTTCTTGTAGACAGTGTTGGGCCTCCAAGTGCAGAGATTTGTAGAACAGCAGCAAGTTTCCCTTAAGTGGATCACCCAAGGTTTATCGAGCTCAGGGAGGAGGAGGTCAAAGCTATCCCTCTCAAGCAACCCTGCAATTATGATACAGAAAGTCTCTTGTGTCCCCAACACACCCAATACACTTGTTAGATGTATAGGTGCACTAGTTCGGCGAAGAGATAGTGAAATACAAGTAGTAGTGATGATTATAAGTAGTAAGTGTAATCTAAAATAAGTATCGCTGCGAGCAAACATTTAACAAAACTGAATGTAAATGGTGTTCAATGCTTGGAAACAAGGCCTAGGGATCATACTTTCACTAGTGGACACACTCCCAACAAATATAACATAATTGAACCAATAGATACTAACTTCAATATGCAACTCAAAACAATTCTCCAATGGAAAACGAACACTAATCATGCGTAGGGCTACGAAGCACACCTCAAAGTTCGCATGTACCCAAACTAGATTGTCCCACACTATCACCATGAACGCACTAGATGGTTCCAACAAACACCAACATTTCATAGAGACATTAACCAAAAAGACACACATAATGCGCACACTAGTCACCTTCACATCATGATACAAGGTGTCTCCAGAGATTACAAATATAAAGCATGGGAGTAGCATAATATCTGAATAATAACATCTACCAATTCAACTAGATACAAAGCTCACGGTCACATAAAGATCACATCATGGGAGAGAGAGAGAGAGAGAGAGAGAGAGAGAGGTGAACCACATAGCTACCGGTAGGAGCTCTCAGCCCCGGGGGAGAACTACTCCCTCCTCATCATAGGAGGGAGCAATGGCGATGGAGATGGCGGTGAGGTCGATGGAGATGGCAGAGATGGCCATGGAGACCGATGGAGATGGCTCCGGGGGCACTTCCCTGTTCCGGCAGGGTGCCGGAATAGAGACTTCTGTCCCCCAAAATTCGTCGGTGGTGGCGGCGGAGCTGCGGAACTGTTCTGGGAAAAACGCCGATCGTTTTAGGGTTTTCCTTCAGAGGGCTCTTTATAGGCGGAGGGGCGGCGTCAGGGGGCTGCCAGGGCCACCTCACCCCTAGGGGGCGCTGCCAGGGGGTGGCCCGCGCCATCCTATGGTGTGGCTGCCCTCTGGCCCCCCTCCGGCTCTCATTCGGTCTTCGTCCTTCGTCCGGGAAAAATAGGAGTTTCTGCTTTTGTTTCGTCTGATTCCGAGAATATTTCCTGTGTAGATTTTCTGAAACACAAAAAATAGTAGAAAATAGGGAACTAGCACTATGGCATCTTGTCAATAGGTTAGTTCCAGAAATCGCATAAAAACGCCATGAAGTGTAACAAAACATAAGGCAAATGGTGTAAAAACAAGCATGGAGCATCAAAAATTATATATACGTTTGAGACGTATCAAGCATCCCCAAGCTTAACTCCTGCTCGTCCTCGAGTAGGTAGGTTATAACAAAAGAATAATTTTTTAGGTGACATGCACCATCACAATCTTGATGATCTATATAAAGCATTGAGTGTTGAGATCAAAGAACTTAAAACATGGTCATGAAGACATAATCTCAATAGAAGAAACTTGGCAACCATGTTATAACATGAAAAAGAACACAAACGAAAGATCATGAAAAATGAAACAATGAAAGTCATGTGTGTGTTTCCACCATATGGAAAACATAGCAAATGGTTTTCAGCTTGTCCTTCATGGACTAGCAAAACATAAATGCATAGGACACCTTCAAGTTTAAGAGGGCGACTAGATACAAATAATTTAAGAACAAGTGAAACCAAAATAATGAATCAATCAATGATAACTTTGGGACAATGCACATTAAACTCAGAATGGCAACTATGCTCTCTTAGACGGTGCATAAAGGTAGAAGGTGGAGACTCAACATAAAGGTAAAACAAAGACCCTTCGCAGAGGGAAGCAGTGATTGCAAGTTTTATAAACCTTCAAAAATTATGGTACTTACTAGCTTTGAGCTCTCATTGCCCCCATCATAGGCATCTTGAATGGTTAAAGTAAATGCAAGAACAAATATGAAGCATTTGCTTGACAAATCATAAGTTGAAAACCTCGTGTCCCGTGAAGTACGAATACCCAAACCTCATGCTACTCGACTTAGGGTCTCAAGCAAGCTCTTGTCATTGTAAATATATGTGTATCATCGAGAACCGCCAATGGGGTACCTCCGTGCCCGATGACATGGAACAAGCCCACATCAAAATGAAAAGACAAACAGACAATGAACACCTCGGTATCTCTTTTATTTACCATTGGTATAGCTTTTTATTTTGAGATGCATCGTCGAATGTTCACTATGGACATGCTGTAAATTTCCACCATGAATTATGCATGTCTTAGATTAGCGGCCCAGGCGTTTCTCTAACACATATAAAAACTCCATGATCCCGCAAGATTCCCACGCATTCGTTGATGGAAAATGAGTGTCCAGACACACAATGAAAGATTGCATGACATTCTTGAAACTCCAGGAGGCAGCAATAAGCAAACAAGCCAAAGCAAAGAGACAAGGATACAAAGGGAACACCAACAACGCATCTCCAAAAGATCAACAAGCAAATAACGGAACCCCTCAAGGTCAGTACCAACCAAATCAGGGACACGACAATGATGGAGGATATGTCCCATCCAAAGGGCACATCACAACAATGATACAACCAGTGCCAAAGTCGAACAAAGAGGAAAAGAGCATAACTCGCCAAGTTAACCTAGCAGTAACATCGCCTCCAGCAACAACGGAATATTTGCACTGGTCGGAACAACCCATAGAATTTAGCAGGGACGTTCACCCCATAACAGTACCTCGGCCGGGAAACGTGCCTCTGGTACTCAAAGCTCAAATTGGGACATACAACATCGATAGAGTATTCATGGATGCAGGGAGCAGAATAAATCTTATATACGCAAAGACTCTCCGGGCAATGCACATATCATTAGAGTTCCTAAAACCAACCGACTGTTCCTTCCACGGAATCGTCCCAGGAAGTGCTAACTATCCATTAGGTCGAATAGCACTCAATGTATCTTACATTACAAGCATAAATAAAGACAAAGTTCCTCCTATTCGAGTTTACGTGTCTTCGATATCTCAAAGGAAATTGCGGCAAATGCACCAAACACAAAACGCCCTGAGAACAAAAACTTCTGTTAAAAGACCCAGAAGTAGAAACTCTCACGTTTTACACACAAAGCATATATACAATAAAAGCATTACAACATTGGTTGATATGAATCATCTACCCCAAGGGGATTCAAGTAATGGTGCTCGCGGAAAAACCTGGCATCCTCTCGAAGCAATCTAGCTATGATCCTCCTCGCCGGGTGAAGCGTAGCATCCATATGGACTTGCAGCCTCACATCCCCTCGGGGATAACTTAGCGACATAGAACTATAATTCAGCCTTGGATGCCACTTGCGAACCCATCCTAGAGCAAAATTGGCACCAGCCACTAAGTTGAGCTCTATCAGCCTTGGACATTTGTCGAGTTAACCCTCATCAGATGGATTCTACAACAAATGTTGAGTATATGGCTACTTTAGATGTAGCAAAAGAGGGAATTTGTGTCAAGAAGTTTGGTTATCAAACTAGGTGTAGTTTCAAGCAAGCTATTACTATGAAGATCTATTGTGCGACAATAGCATCAACATATTTTTAGCCAAAAGAACTAAGGTCTCACCAAAGGACCAAATTTATACCCAGTTTTCTCATTTGAGAATGAGTGATGCGTAGAGACGCAAAGACATGCAAATACACACAGAATTGAAAGTGTAAGATCTAGAGATCTGTTTTACCACATGCAACACGTATGGATAATAGGTAAATGCCATAAGTGTTATAGACACAAGTGTCAACTAGATTATTGACTCTAGTGCAAGTGGGAGACTGAAGGGAATATGCCCGAGAGGCAATAATATAGTGGTTATTATCATATTCCATGTTTATGATAAATGTTTATTTCTCATGCTAGAATTGTATTAATCAGAAACATTAATACTTGTGTGTTTAATAAACAACCAAAAGGTTCCTAGTGAAGCCTCTCTTTAAACTAGCCCATTGATTAATCGATGATCAAGGTTTCCTGATCATGAACATTGGATGTTGTTAATAATGGGATCATGTCATTAGGAGAATGATGTGATGAACAATCACACCCATAGTAAGAATGCAATACGATCAAGTCATCAAATTTCATTTCTATATCAAACTCATACGAAGTAGTTCTAATCCTTAGACCATGAGATCATGATAATCAGTAATACCGGAAGGATACTTTGATGATATCAAACATCACACCATAACAGGGTGATTATAAAGGTTGATTTGGGTATTCTGAAAGTGTTAGCCTCATGGACCAAGAGTGGAATTTGTCTGACTCGATGACGGGAAGATATTCTTTGGACCCTCCTCGATGATATTGCATTGACACCGCTTGCAAGCATGTGACTAGATCATAGGATTGCTTTGGAACGAGTAAAGAGACTTGTCGAGAATGAGATCAAACTAGGTATGGTTGATACCAAATGATCAGATCTCGGACAAGTAATAATATCGCGAGACAAAAGGAATTAACTACATTCATTAATGGTTCACACAATCACTAGATTCATCATTGAGTAAGTGGGAGTCATCATGGATTTCTAGATCCCGCTGATGATTATTGATTGGAGAGGAGTCTCGATCATGTACATGTTATTCACCAACCGTAGGGTGACACACTTAAGGTTTGCTGACGCTTTTTTAGTATATTTGGAACTCCGGCTGAATTATTGGACAACATAGGGGTTGTTTCAAAAAAGCACCAAAACTGTTTCGGTATATCGAAATGATTCAAGGGGTAAATGTTAATGTTTAGGTAAAAGAAAACTCAAAATAAAATACTCTCTTGCAAGAGCAAAGAAAACAAAACTGAAAAAGAAAAAATTACCGGGTTGCCTCCCCTAAAGCGCTTTCTTTATAGCCATATAGCTAGTCTTCATACCTTATTTCTTCATGATGGGCAAATGTCATGAGGACACTTTTACATCTAAACATTCATCTTTTTCCTTGAAAAGTGTTCCATACATTATACTTGGATCACATGGTGTGTTCATCAAAATAATAGTCAAGCAAAAACATGGTAAAGAGAACCACAAGATATGAAAACAATAACAACGAAGTCTCACCTTCTCTCTATGCATTGGCATTTTATATACGACTAAATAACAACAAGTATAGGCATACTATTGCATATCATTAGTAGGTGAACACATCATATCATTACTAGAAGCATAAAGAGGGTACTTCTTACCTCCTCTTTCATAGTAGTTGCACTTACTAAAGGAAAATTTAGTAGTGTGACTATTTGAATCATGTAGCTTGTAAATTTTAGCACATAAAGAGGACCATTAGATTTAATAAGGCATTCATTAGCATGCTTTCCACTTTCAAAGTAGTTAGCAATATCATTTTTAATCATATCATCATTATTGCAATAAGGTTTTTCATAAGAAAGGTTCAAACCACATTGGTACTTTTCAACATAAGAATATTTCTCCTCTATGGTGTAAGTAGAAGATTTCGAGAATAATATGGGACTTTCACGAATGAGAGCATCATCACAACCAACAAACTCATCATTTTTTCCTCATGCACACATGGGGAGTTATCAATAATCAATGGACCATCTTCTAGAGCATTATCATATAGCATATCTAAGCAACACCCCTTTTATCAATAATTTCACAAGTGGCATTACTAGCCAACAAAGGAGCATCATAATCGGAAGGTTTATATAGATTTTGAGTTACCTCACAAGAAGTGTATGGATTTTCATAAATGAAAATTGAGTTTTAAGTTTGAGTGTTATTGCCATCTTTGAGAGGTTCCAACACATCCCCAAGCTTAGGTGGAACTTCTTCATTTACTTCATTATTTAATAAGCTAGCACTCTCTTGGGCAGCCATACCCCTCTTATTATAGTCAACAACATAGACATTATCCATGAAGTTGTTATGCAATATTGAAGGATATTAGTGATTGCATTTGTAAATTTAGAAGCTACAGGGCAAGTTTCATGTTCATAAATGAAGGTTTCTAATTCATAAGCTGCCATAAAAGTAATAAATTGCTCTACTTGTTCCATCCCTAAATGAGCATAATCACACCTATGATAAGATGCAACAACATGTTCTTTATGGGATCTACACTGAAATTCATTATGTTAAAATTTTGTTCAGAGCAACAATTTATATCATCATAATAGTCAAGCAGCTCAATGGCAATACAATTAAGCCTTCTCCTAAAATATTCTACTCCTATCCCTTCTTTGGATTCTCTATGTTTCTTAGCAATCTCAGCAGCATTCAAGTACATAAACAAAGCATCATTGATATTCATACTTGTGCTCATAACAGAAGTAAAGTAAAAACAAAACTGAAAGTAAACAACTAAAACTAAAAGAACTAAAAAGACAAAAACAAAACAAAGAGAACTACTTTGCAAATCTAAAAGGTTGAGAAACTCACAGTGGTGCAACCTCCCCAAGCTTAGGAAATTGAACGGTGCTAGAAAAAGATCTCGCGGCGCTAGGAAAAGTCTTGGCTCATGGAAAATTGTAGCTGTGAACGCTTTCCTTTGTTCCTCAGCAATAGTGTCATAAAATAGTCTTGATGACACTAAGCAAGTGTGCCAATTCATTTGGATTCCAAGTGCAGATTATTGCAGCAAGATAATCTTCCGCACAAGGGTGACTCAGGGTTTAATATCGAACTCTCGGGGAATAGTCGAAAAAGCTTCTTCGGTCCTCGTTAAGCAACCTGCAAAACAAGTTCCTTGTCTCGTGTCCCCGACTCCATCGTGTGGTTGTTAAGCACAAGGTTTCGGTATTAGAATAACTAAACAAAATAAATAACAGAAAGTAAACTAAAGCTAGAAAATAAACTAATGCTATAAAGTAAAGTTTTTTTTGGGTTTTGTTGGAAATTGCAGAAGGTAAAAGTATTTTTCTAATTTTCGGATTTAATAAAAGCTAAAATTATAAAGGCAAGTAAAAGCAGCTCAAAGGTGATTCTTATGGTTTTAATTTGACCGGTGGTTCATGGTTCACTTGTCTACTCTCTCATAAAGTTGTGGTGGCATTAACCACAAGATAGATAACCAAAATATTGATGATATTTTATTATGTTTCTTGATAGGCATTCATATGGGCATTACGTCCTAATATAAAGATGATACTACACAACTTACTTATACTCCACTAGAAAGGGATAACCTCCATGGAATCTAGTATTAAGAATTAACAGAGTACATCCTTAGATACTTTGAATTGATGTTGAATATCAAATGTGCTACCATGCATAAACATATTACAATGGATCGATGTCCAAGAATGTAAGAAAGGATTCTCAGCTTTCACTAAGATATTATAGCACATGTATACTTTTTCTCCCTAGTGAGGTAACATACCAATTGCTAAACACCATAGTAGATATGAAAATGTTGTCATAATCAAGTACTACCAAGTTACCCCATCTAACACAGACCATCCCCCACACGTGCTCTCTAGTATATGCTTGATCATAACAAGTACTAGAGAATGGGGTAACAATATATATCTACTCATACATCAAGAACGTGATAAAGGTTCACATCTCATAGATCATCTAATAAAATAAGGATCCACCACATATGAATTACATAATATGACCATAATCATGTTAGGCAGCTCATATGGCATCTAATCAACATAGCACAAGAGAGAGAGAGAGATAGATCAAGCTACTACCACAAAGCAATAGTCCAGAGGTGGGGACTACTCCCTCTTCATCTTGGTGGTGGTGTTGGTGATGTTGGAGAGGTTGGAGAAGCAACCGGGGACGGCTCCAGCATCGTTTCCTCCTCCAATCTTTGCAGGTTGACAAGGGTATAGCTAATAGAGCCCGCTAGTTGAGTACCCCTGAGGCCCATTAAGCTAGGCCCAATTGTAATAATAGTCGAGATACGAGTTCTTACCGTATGTCAATATTGTAATCTGTATCGGACCCTACCCGATCCTCGAGACCTGGCCACCTATATATAGGGGCCAGGAGGGGACGGTGTAGGCCAGATTGAAAGCAAGCCAGGTTGAACACCCAAGTTTACTTTCAATATACACTTGTTTCGACTAACTTTACCTTCGAGTTCATCCGACGCCCTATCTCCCCGATCCTAAGTCCTTCATTTAGGACATTTGTCAAGTTAACCCTCGTCACAGGTAAAACCTTTGTTTTGTGGTTTTGAGTTCTCCACTGCCACCTCAAGAGAACTCCTCATGGAGTCTTTATATAAGGGTTTTTAGGTCAACCCCATCAATCTGAGATCAAGATGGACGACATTAGAGCCACAAGGCTCAAACGAGCTTGCTTGGCACGGCCTGGCCAGGGGCCCATGCAACCTGGCCTCATTTCGGCCTCGTTGTCCCACTCGTGTGCTTCTTCTTATCATGTTGGTTCCCAGGGAAAAATAATAACACTAGAAAAATCCTAGCTCCATTTGAGTTCCGAAAGGTCCCTAAAATTTAAAAACAAAACAGGTGTTTCCTGTTCTGCAGAGTTATAACCAAATAAGGGGGATCAATGGAAAATCCTCGTAAATCAATGCAAATCATGATTATAATATCTTATAACATGTCAATATGTTGGAATATGTGGCAATAAACTACAAAGTATATGCATGAATTATACATGCATCAATAATATGTTATAGATCTTAAGGAAATACTCTATTAGTTCTTAAATTTAGGTTGAGGAAGTTTTTCCTTACTAGAGGATTGTTAGGGAGTTGTTTTACATCAACTCTATGCTTGAACATGATGCCCATGTTAATTCTTATCAATGATTCTTGTATATTTGCGTGCTTTTAATTTATCGTTTGTGCTATCACCACCACCATGTTTTTTAGGAGAGAGATAAAGTGATACAATGATCCTCTGTCCACTTTTAGCCATAAAACAAACAGTTTTTTGTTCTTTTCAGTTCTTATTAAATCCAAAAAATACAAAAATACATTTGATATAAACCTTCGAGTCACCCTTGTGGGGGAAAACACTCTTGCTATATCACTCTATGCTTCGAGTCCTAACAAGTGGAAAATTTAAAGATTAGAATTGTTGCCATCAAAAGAGAGAAAGATATGGTGACGGAGGGAGGGAGGGAGGGAAGGAGGGGGGGGGAGTGTGATGGGAAGAGAGAGTGAGGGGGAGAGAGTGGTAGATAGGATCGGAGAGAAACCCGAGAGATGTGCACACATAGTGATGACTTAGAGGGCACCAAGAGTGATGGCCTAGAGGTGACCGCACCGTGATGAAGAGGAGACATCTGTGGCCATCGCAAACCAGAGGACAGGCACGGGGAGGCCGAAGATTAGTGTGGAAGATCTCGGTCATGAGAATTGCTTTGATGCCATGAAAACATAGATGGAAACAGAGAGATAGGTGGATTGCACGTTACAACAAGGGTTGGTTTGACTTTCATTATATATAGTTTAAGTTACACTGT
Source organism: Dactylis glomerata (assembly GCA_007115705.1). NCBI lineage: Eukaryota > Viridiplantae > Streptophyta > Magnoliopsida > Poales > Poaceae > Dactylis > Dactylis glomerata. Next base: position 167,468 of record QXEO01000861.1, on the reverse strand, counting down.
CTTTTTCAAAACACATGTATCTATATGCTTTTTAGTGTGTAGGTTCACTTATTTTGCTTCTAACCTACACACTAATAGATGTCTAGATACATGTGTATCAAAAAAGCTAAAAGCTAAAACATCTAATATCTTAGAACGGACAGAGTACATTGTATGTAAAAATATGTATTCTATCTTTATATGAACAACTAAACCAAGAAAATATGATAAAATTAATTCTAAATAGAAGGGTTATTAAAAATGAGCTATCAAAAATCCAAACATTGAGATTTGCATAAGCACAAAAAAAATATGACAATGTTTTATCAATTATTTCACTAGTGGCATTACTAGAAAACAAAGGAGCATCATAATCGGAAGGTTTGTCAAGATTTTGAGTTCCCTCACAAGTAGTGTATGGATTTTCATAAATGACAATTGAGTTTTAAGTTTGAGTGTTACTGTCATCTTTGAGAGGTTCCAACACATCCCCAAGATTAGGTGGAACTATAACTTCTTCATTTTCTTCATTATTTAATAAGCTAGCACTCTCTTGGGCAGCCAAACCTATCTTACTATAGTCAACAACATAGACATTATCCATGAAGTTGGTTATGCAATATTGCAGGATATTAGTGATTGCATTTGTAAATTGAGAAGCTACAAGGCAAGATTCATGTTCATAATTGAAGGTTTCTAATTCATAAGCTACCATAAAAGTAATAAATTGCTCTACTTGTTCCATCCCTAAATGAGCATAATCACACCTATCATAAGATGCAACAACATGTTCTTTATGGGATCTACACTGAAATTTATTGTGTCTAAAATTTTGTTCAGAGAAACAATTTATATCATCGTAATAGTCAAGCAGCTCAATGGCAATATAATTAAGCCTTCTCCTGAAATATTCTACTCGTATCCCTTCTTTTGATTCTCTATGTTTCTTAGCAATCTCAGTAGCATTCAAGTACATCAACAAAGCATCATTGATATTCATACTTGTGCTCATAACAGAAGTAAAGTAAAAAACAAAACTGAAAGTAAACAACTAAAACAAAAAGAACTAAAAAGACAAAAACAAAACAAAGAGAAATGCTTTGCAAATCTAAAAAGACGAGAAACTCACAGTGGTGCAACCTCCCCAAGCTTAGGAAATTGCACGACGCTAGAAAAAGATCTTGTGGCGCTCGGAAAAGTCTTGGCTCATGGAAAATTGCAGCTATGAACGCTTTCCATTGTTCCCCGGCAATAGTGCCATAAAATAGTCTTGATGACACTAAGCAAGTGTGCCAATTCGTTGGGACTCCAAGTGCAGAGTGTTGCAGCAAGAGAATCTTCCCACAAGGGTGACTCGCGGTTTAATATCGAACTCTCGGGGAATAGTCAAAAAAGCTTCTTCAGTCCTTGTTAAGCAACCTGCAAAACAAGTTCCTTGCTTTGTGTCCCCAACTCCACCGTTTGGTTGTTAAGCACAAGGTTTCGGTATTAGAACAACTAAATAAAATAAATAACAGAAAGTAAACTAAAGCTAGAAAATAAACTAATGCTATAAAGTAAAGTTGTTTTTGGGTTTTGTTGGAAATTGCAGAAGGTAAAAGTATTTTTGTGATTTTCGGATTTAATAAAAGGTAAAATTATAAAGGCAAGTAAAAGCAGCTGAAAGGTGATTCTTATGGTTTAATATTGACCGGGGTTCATGGGTTCACTTGTCTACTCTCTCATAAGGTTGTGGTGGCATTAACCACAAGATCGATAACCAAAATATTGATGAGATTTTATTATGTTTCCTGATAGGCATTCATATGGGCATTACGTCCTAACATAAAGATGATACTACACAACTTACTTATACTCCACTAGAAAGGGATGACCTCCATGGAATCTGGTATTAAGAATTAACAGATTACAGCCTTAGGTACTTTGACATGATGTTGAATATCAAATGTGCTACCATGCATAAACATATTATAATGGATCGATGACCTAGAATGTAAGCAAGGATTCCCAGCTGTCACTAAGATATTATAACACATGCATACTTTTTCCCCTAGTAAGGTAACATACCAATTGCTAAACACCATATTAGCTATGAAAATGTTGTCATAATCACCTACTACTACCAAGTTACCCCATCTAACACACACCATCGCCCACACATGCTCTCTCATACATGCTTGATCATAAACAAGTACTAAAGAATGGGGTAACAATATATATCTAGTCATACATCCAGAATGTGATAAAGGAGATCATATGGCATCTAATCAACATAGCACAAGAGAGAGAGATAGATAGATCAACCTACTGCCACAAACCAACAATCCAGAGGTGGCCTACTCCCTTTTCATCTTGGTGGTGGTGTTGGTGATGTTGGAGAGGTTGGAGAAGCAACCGGGGATGGCTCCGGCATCGTTTCCCCCTCCAAACTTCGTAGATACAACCTCTGTTTTGTGGTTTCGTGATTCTCCACCGCCACCTCACGAGAACGCCTCACGGTGTCTTTATATAAGGGTTTTTAGGTCAACCCCGTCAATCTGAGATCAAGAAGGACGACATCGAAGCCACAAGGCTCAAATGAGCTAGCATGGCACGACTTGGCCAGGGCCCGTGCCACCTGGTCTCGTTTCGGCCTTGTTGTCCCAATCGTTTGCTTCTTCTTATCATGTTGGTTCCCAGGGAAAAATAATAACGCTAGAAAAATCCTTGCTCCGTTTGAGTACTGAAAGGTCCTTAAAATTTAAAAATACACAAAACATGTGTTTCCTGTTTTGCAGAGTTATAACCCAAATAAGGGGGATCAAGGGAAAATCCCCGTAAATCAATGCAAATCATGATTATAATATCTCATAACATGTCAATATGTTAGAATATGTGGCAATAAACTACAAAGTATATGCATGAATTATACCTGCATCAACAATATGTTATAGATCTTAAGAAAATACTCTGTTAGTTCTTAAATTTAGGTTGAGGAAATTTTTCCTTACTAGAGGATTGTTAGGGAGTTGTTTTACATGAACTCTACGCTTGAACGCGATGCCCATGTTAATTCTTATCAATGACTTCTTGTATATTTGCATGCTTTTAATTTATCGTTTGTGCTATCACCACCACCATGTTTTTTATGAGAGAGATAAAGTGATACCATGATCCTCTGTCCACTTTTAGCCATAAAACAAACATTTGCTTTTTTATTTTCAGTTCTTATTAAATCCAAAAATCCAAAAATATATTTACTTATTAATTTAGTTTTGTAAAACCTGCAAGTTGTGAGTGCCTAACAACCACTCCGGTTAGTTGGGGACACAAAACTGTTGTTTGCTATTGCAGGTTGCTAGAAGAGTATAAGAAAAAGAACCACTATTTTCTCCAAGGGTTTGATATAAACCTTCGAGTCACCCTTGTGGGGGAAAACACTCTTGCTATATCACTCTACGCTTCGAGTCCTAACAAGTGGAAAATTTAAAGATTAGAATTGTTGCCATCAAAAGAGAGAAAGAGATGGTGAGGGAGGGAGGGAGGGAGGAGGGGGAGTGTGATGGGAAGAGAGAGTGAGGGGAGAGAGTGGTAGATAGGATCTGAGAGAAACCCAAGAGATGTGCACACATAGTGATGACATAGAGGACACCAAGAGTGATGGCCTAGAGGTGACCGCACCTGATGGAGAGGAGACATTTGTGGCCATCGCAAACAAGAGGACAGTCGCGGGGAGGCCGAAGATCGGTGTGGAAGATCTCGGTCATGAGAATTACTTTGATACCATGAAAACGTAGATGGAAAGAGAGAGATAGGTGGATTGCACGTTACAACAAGGGTTGGTTTGACTTTCGTTATATATAGTTTAAGTTACAAGTGCTTTTCAAAACACATTATTCTAAGCTTTAAGCTTAGTGGTGACCCAGCGTTCTGAACCGCTTCCTGAACTAGCTAATGTCGGCCGTTGGATCTCTACTCTAACTGATATGAGGCGTCCGTTTGATCTGGTTGGTGGAATGTTTTATTACCTTACTCTGTGTGTTTTTACTGACTGCTATTGGGTTTCAGTTAAGAACTGGCCTGCCACATATCACAGGGATGGGTAGATCTTTAGGGTGTAAAAAGACAAAAGGAACACTGTCTTCCTCACACGCTCGCACCCCCGCACCCCCCGAGGCCCTGACCCAGTCATTCTCTCTCTTCTCTTTCTCCAAGGACTACAACCGCCGCCCTCAGGCCTGCCATCATTCCCCCATCCTCGGCTCTAACCAGGACCGGTGCCGCCTGCCACACCCAACAGCAATGCTAAGGGGACCCACCGGCGCCACCCGTTCCCGGATAGCACCTGTAGCGGCACTGAACAGGACTCCCTGCGGCACCCTAGGAGGAGGTCTCTGCCCTGCACCCAATCCTCCTCTTCTCCGAAGCCCTCTATCAAGATCGATGTCCAGATCTCCGTCAAGGTTTCCTTCGAGGTCACTGTCCAGTGATGAAACCAAGGCCCAATGTCGTCCCAGTTGTGCTCCCTCCTCCCTTCCAGTCTCGGTAAGAATTTCCCCAATCATGTTTTGTTTGCCATGGATTCCCTTAGAGGTTACAATAGGAAGCTGGAGTACAATTTTTAGAATAAGAAAATATTAGTGTAGATGGGTATGTGGAGGATAATTCTTCGATTAGCACAGATGCGATCCGTGAATCACTGTTGCAAGTTTTCTCCCAGGTTTCCTTGACTTGATGAACAGTATAAGTTCAACCTCGGTGGCCGGTGGTAGTTCAATGCCAACAGATGGGCCATTCCATTTTCCTCCATTGATTGGACTGGTTTTCTCAAAATTAGTTTACGCCATACAAGGGACAATCAGAGATCTGCCCCTGCAATCTTTAGGGTGAGTTCAGCTACCCTGATGCCCACTTGTTTTTCCTATGGCAGGATATATTATGAACAAGACTGGTAGTGCAGATGAACCAATTAGACCAGTTTGTTATCCAGTGATAATTGTTGGAGAAATACAGTGGCAAATCAGATGTGTTTACCGCTTATTATGTGGTTTAAAAATCAAATAGTAATATATCCGGAGTCAAGGTCTCATTATAATTTTTCTTGAATATGATAAGCTCCTTCCTCACCACCAGCACATCAAGGACGTCCATACATAGAAAGATTATATGTTGTCACTATTAAATTAGCTATCAGAGTTATTCATATATAATTTCTTATGCTAGAGAGTTAATAGCTCAATGGTGAAACTCTGGGGCACCACGTTACAGCTATTTCTACAGGAATTGCAGAAATGTTGTGTAGAACCATGGAGTGATGCGGCACGGTGTTGATGTAATTTCACCGTCCAGTTTGGAACCCCAAGAGGAAGGTATGATGAGCACATTAGCAAATTTTCCCTCAGTAAGAAACCAAGGTATGTCGAATCCAGGAAAAAGCCAAACTCCAGAAGGTGATGCTTGCTAGCCTAATGACACTCCAACAAGGGTGCCGTTAACGATAACGTGTTAGTGCGTCTTCAACTAGTAGCAACGTGGAACCTGCACACAACACAACCAAATACTTTGCTCCCAACTTACGATAAGGTTGTGAATCTCACCGGTTTGCTGTAAACAAAGGAATGAGCGTATCGAGTGGAAAGCAATAGTAGTATGCGAGTAAAGTAAACAGTGCGAGTAAAGTAGACAGGTGATAGCAATATAAAGGAAATAGGACCGGGGTCCACAGTTCACTAGTGGTGTCTCTCCATAAGATAAATAACGACATGCTGGGTAAACAAATTACAGTTGGGCAAATGATAGAACAAAGATAACATGCATATGTCGAGAGGATCACTATGAGATTTACTCTAGGCATTACAACAAAATACATAGACCGCCATCCAACTGCATCTATGACTAATAATCCACTCCCGGGGAATCAATCCGAGAACCCCTTGAGTATTAAGTTGCGAACAACAGATAACTGCATTAAGCAAAGTGTGTAATGTAAACAAAGCATATGTCCTTGGACATAAGAATGTTGTTTTCTCCCTTGTGGCAATAGCACATCTACAACCTTAGAGGTTTCTGTCACTCCCCCAGATTAAATAGAGGCATGAACCTAACTATCGAGCATAAATACCCCCTCTTGGAGTCACTAGTATCTACTCGGCCAAGATAGCTACTAACAATGGAGAGCATGCAAGATCATAAACAACATAGAGATAACATAAGATAATATTCAGCACATCAACTCAATCATAACACCAATATTCATCGGATCCCAACAAACACAATATGTAGAATTACATAAAGGTAGTCTTGATCATGTAAAGCAGCTCACGAGATCTAAACATGAAGCACATGGTGGAGAAGACAACCATCTAGCTACTGCTATGGACCCATAGTCCAAGGTAGACTAATCACTCATCGCGCCGGAGGCAAGCATGGTGATGAAGAAGACCTCCGGTGGCGATTCCCCTCTCCGGCAGGGTGTCGGGAAGAGCTTCTGGACCCTCCCGATCTCGGGTCGACGACAGCGGCAGATCGCGATGTATTTCTAGAAAATTGATCAGGTGTTTAGGTTTTTCCCGTCGGGGGGTCTTTATAGGTGAAGGGGCAGCGTCAGAAGTGGACCGGGGCGGCCTCACACATAGGGGGCGCGGCCAGGGCCTAGGCCGCGCCGCCCTACTGTGGGGCCAGCCTATGGCCCCTCTCCATCTCCTCTTCGGTTCTCTGGAAGCTTCGGTAAATTTCTGGATGTTTGGCTTTTGTTTCATCTAATTCCGAGAATATTTCCTATGTAACTTTTCTGAAACACAAAAATAGCAGAAAACAAGGAACTCGCACTGTGGCATCTCGTTAATAGGTTAGTTCCGGAAAATGCATAAAAATGCCACGAAGTGTAACGAAACACTAAGCAAATGGTGTAAAAACAAGCATGGAGCATCAAAAATTATAGATACGTTTGAGACGTATCAGCATCCCCAAGCTTAACTCCTGCTCGGCCTCGAGTAGGTAAGTGATAACAAAAGAAATAATTTTTGAGGTGACATGCACCTACACAATCTTGACCATCTATGTAAGCGTTGTGTGCTGGGATCAAAAGAACTTGAAACATGGGCATGAAAGATATAATCTTGATAGAAGAAACTTAGCAACCATGTTATAACATGAAAAAGAACACAAACGAAAGATCATGAAAATGAAACAATGAAAGTCAAACGTGTGTTCAAATTATAAGGAAAAACATACAAATGGTTTTTAGCTTGTCCTTCATGGAATAGCAAAACATAAATGGATAGGACACCTTCAAGTTTAAGAGGGCGACTAGATACAAATAATTTAAGAACAAGTGAAACCAACATCATGAATCAATCAATGAAAACTTTGGGACAGTGCACATTACCCTAAGAATGACAACTATGCTCTCTTAGATGGTGTATAAAGATAGAAGGTGGTGACTCAACATAAAAGTAAAAGAAAGGCCCTTCGCGGAGGGAAGCAGTGATTGCAAGTTTTATAAACCTTCAAAAATTATGGTACTTACTAGCTTTGAGCTCTCATTGCCCCAATCATAGGCATCTTGAATGGCTAGAGTTAATGCGAGTACAATTATGAAGCATATGCTTGACAAATCATAAGTTGAAAACCTCGTGTCCCGTGAAGTACGAATACCCAAACCTCATGCTACTCGACTTAGAGTCCCAAGCAAGCTCTTGTCATTGTAAATATATGTGTATCATCGAGAACCGCCAATGGGGTACCTCCTGCCCAATGACATGGAACAAGCCCACATCAAAATGATAAGACAAACAGACAATGAACACCTCAACATCTCTTTTATTTACCATTGGTATAGCTTTTTATTGTGAGATGCATCATCGAATGTCCACTATGGGCATGCTGTAAATTTCCACCATGAATGATGCATGGCTTAGATTAGCGGCCCAGGCGTTTCCCTAACACATATAAAAACTCCATGATCCCGCAAGATTCCCAACTTATTTCACATCGCAAGTATCCATAAACAAAAGATCACGATATCAATTCAAATAAGAAGTCCAATGTTGAAAGCTTGCCCCATGAAGGCATGGCTGGGCTAATTTCCAACTTACAACTTGCAAGCATAACAACTCAACATAAGAGAGCCACAATGTCAAAATTTTAAAATGGGAAAAGTAAAGTGTGCCATCAGGTTCATGAGAGCTTTACTGACCAATTTTCGCATAACACCAAAAGAGTTTAATTTGAAGGATAGATAAAAGCAAGTCAAATGTACTTTGGAATAGCAAATTGCTAATAGGTATGTATGGTGGACACATTCGAATAACTTGGTTTTTAGGAGTTGGATGCACGAGTAGAGCTCATACTTAGTACAAAATGAGGGCTAGCAAAAGACTTGGAGCGACCAACTAAGAGAGCAATAATGGCCATAATCATGAAGAGCGACAAAGCAACATTAAAAGAAGCATAAGATGGCATCAAAATTCAAAAACTAAATGATCATAGAGGCTTATGGCCACTTTGTATGAGTCTAACATGTGTGAGCATGCGCCAAGTCAACCCAAATAAAGCATCAAGGAGAAAACCAAAATAATGCTTCCAAATAATAAAAACAACGCATGATTTTTTTTCAAAGGCTCATTAAGCAATCTCAGTCATTTGAGACAAGTCATGCTACAGCAAAACCACTAAGCATACTATCAAAAAGACATCAAGCACGACATGCAAAAGCCTAGGCCGCAGTCTACACAAGCTCCTTTTTGTACCACTTTTTTGCATAAAGCTTTTTCTCTTTTCCAACACCATTCGAACTTTTTAAAACAACTCTTTTGATGAAAATCAACATGGACCAGAGGTCAATATACACCTTGATGTAAAGATATAACAAGATTTGAACACAAATCAAGGCGAAAAATGAAAACTAAACGCAGTAGCGGAAAAAGAGAACACTCGTTGAATGATAAGAGTGAAAAACAGAGTGTTCTTGGCAAATAAAAAGCAAGACAACTTCTCCAAAAGAAATTTGTTGGGGTCCAACCATTTATTGCAGCAAACAAAACTAAACAAAACTGAAAACTAAAACAACTGACGCTCCAAGAAAAACGCATAGTGCATGAAGCAATAAAAATATAGTGTGTTGAAAGGTGACCTGATTTTTGCCGATGAAGAAGGGGTGCCTCGGGGGCATCCCCAAGCTTTGATGCTTGTACCTCTTGGATATTTCTTGGGGTGCGTGGGCATCCCCAAGCTTGAGCTTTTGTCCATTCTTCAACTCATCTCATCATTCTCCAATCCCTACACTTGAAAACTTCCTTCATACAAAACTCAACACAAGTCTATTAGCAACATTAGTGTAAGCATAACAATGAATCAACCCTTTTTGCTTCAGGCTTCAACTCAAAACCACCACATATAAAGCATATACTACTGTAGCAACTTCCCCAAAAGTTCCGTGATCAAAAGAACTCAATAAGAAAGCGATCGAGCGGCAAACACAAATAATGGCAGAAATCTGTCAAAACAGAACAGCTGACAAATGTCGAATATGTAGAGGGTTTTCTGTTGCTCACATCAAAAAGTGTAAAACTAATGAAAGTTTGGATATAACCTGGGGCATATGCACAATAAATCGCAGGTCAAAAAAATATTCTGAGAATGTTCACGAATTTTTACGGCGCAGCACCGAAATCTGTTTCAGGACAGCAACATCCCCAAATCTTACCTCACTCAAATTAGAGGCTTCTCTTAGCACAAAAACGAAATAAAAATGATAAGGAGAGGTTATTACAGTAGTGATAACTTCCAAGACTCAAATAAAAGAAAAAGAACTGAAAGTAAAACATTGGGTTATCTCCCAAGAGTGCTTTTCTTTAACGCCTTTGAGCTAGGTGCAGAAAATGCAAATCAAGTAATATCAAGTGATGAAGCATCAAGTTCATAATTTGCCCTAAGAATAGAGTCAAAAAGTAATTTCTTCCTCTTTCTAGGGAAGTGTTCCATACCTTTCTTGAGTGGGAATTGATATTTGATGGTGCCTTCCCTCATATCAATGATGACACCTACAGTTCGAAGAAAGGGTCTTCAATATCATGAAGCTTAAGAAACACGTGTTGCATAAAAGGATTAAGGCTAGCAAACGTAGCTTCCAACATGTGAACTAAATAAGCAGAAGCAACTTCATAACTAGGAGCAAGCTCAGCCAAAGTCTTTTCCTCAACATCTTTATGCATACTAATATGATTAAAGAACTCCTCGATGTTACTTTTCCCAATAATAGAACCACTACCTACTGAGAGGTCCTCCAAAACATACTTAGGGAACAACATAATGAACTAAAAGTAATAAAGTAACAACTATAAAGGATACTAATTTTTTTGTGTTTTTGATAAAATGAAACAAGTAAAAATAAAGTAAAGCAAAACTTAAAACAAAGTAAAGGATGTGCGTGCGAAACTCCCCTTGCAGAAGTCTTCTTTTTCCTCGGCAACGGTGCCAGAAAATTAGCTTGATGCGGCACGGTGTTGATGTAATTTCACCGTCCAGTTGGGAACCCCAAGAGGAAGGTATGATGAGCACAGTAGCAAATTTTCCCTCAGTAAGAAACCAAGGTATGTCGAATCCAGGAAAAAGCCAAACTCCAGAAGGTGATGCTTGCTATCCTAATGACACTCCAACAAGGGCGCCGTTAACGATAACGTGCTAGCGCGTCTTCAACTAGTAGCAACGTGGAACCTGCACACAACACAACCAAATACTTTGCTCCCAACTTACGATGAGGTTGTCAATCTCACCGGTTTGCTGTAAACAAAGTAATGAGTGTATCGAGTGGAAATCAATAGTAGTATGCGAGTAAAGTAAACAGTGCGAGTAAAGTAAACAGGTGATAGCAATATAAAGGAAATAGGACCGGGGTCCACAGTTCACTAGTGGTGTCTCTCCATAAGATAAATAACGACATGCTGGGTAAACAAATTACAGTTGGGCAATTGATAGAACAAAGATAACGTGCATATGTCGAGAGGATCACTATGAGATTTACTCTGGACATTACAATAAAATACATAGACCGCCATCCAACTGCATCTATGACTAATAATCCACTCGCGGGGAATCAATCCGAGAACCCCTTGAGTATTAAGTTGCGAATAACAGATAACTGCATTAAGTGAAGTGTGTAATATAAATAAAGCATATGTCCTTGGACATAAGAATGTTGTTTTCTCCCTAGTGGCAATACATATCTACAATCTTAGAGGTTTCTGTCACTCCCCCAGATTAAATAGAGGCATGAACCCAACTATCGAGCATAAATACCCCCTCTTGGAGTCACTAGTATCTACTCGGCCAAGATAGCTACTAACAACGGAGAGCATGCAAGATCATAAACAACATAGAGATAACATAAGATAATATTCAGCACATCAACTCAATCATAACACCAATATTTATCGGATCCCAACAAACACAACATGTAGAATTACATAAAGGTAGTCTCGATCATGTAAAGTAGCTCACGAGATCTAAACATGAAGCACATGGTAGAGAAGATAACCATCTAGCTACTGCTATGGACCCATAGTCCAAGGTAGACTACTCACTCATCGCACCGGAGGCAAGCATGGCGATGAAGAAGACCTCCGGTGGCGATTCCCCTCTCTGGCAGGGTGCTAGGAAGAGCTTCTGGACCCTCCCGATCTCGGGTCGACGACGGCGGCGGATCATGATGTGTTTCTGGAAAATTGATCGGGTGTTTAGGTTTTTCCCGTCGGGGAGTCTTTATAGGCGAAGGGGCAGCGTCAGAAGTGGACTGAGGCGGCCTCACATATAGGGGGTGCGGCGAGGGCCTGGGCCGCGCCACCCTACTGTGTGGCCGGCCTGTGGCCCCTCTCCGTCTCCTCTTCGGTTCTCTGGAAGCTTCGGTAAATTTCTGGATGTTTGGCTTTTGTTTCTCTAATTCCGAGAATATTTCTTGTGTAACTTTTCTGAAACATAAAAACAGTAGAAAACAGGGAACTGGCACTGTGGCATCTCGTTAATAGGTTAGTTCCGGAAAATGCATAAAAATACCATGAAGTGTAACGAAACACTAAGCAAATGGTGTAAAAACAAGCATGGAGCATCAAAAATTATAGATACGTTTGAGACGTATCATGGAGCTGCAGCTCCACTCCTCTACACGCTGCCAAATTCAGTTATGTGATTAGGGGATAATCTTGGAATGGAATGCGTTTAGCAGGATAATCAAACTTGAAGAACTCCCTCTCTCATCTCTCTTACACCACTGCAGGTTGCACGGTTGGAAGGGAATAGTATTCAGAGGTATATGCATTCCAGCTTTTTTGGATGGTCCTGTTATGATCTGATCATTAAACAACAGACTGTACTTAGATCAGGCTCGATGACACCACGTTGTATATTTTCTGTTTAACTTTGGTTCAATGGGGCAACTTAGTTAGTAGTAAAGCTGTAGAAGTTCTCACACAATATACACTGCATACACATTTTGCTTCACTGACATCCCTGTTTTTTCAGCTGCCCAAGATAGCCCAATGCAAAAAAGAGCTGCTACTTCAGGTTATTCATTGAAAATTAAACTCAAGTCAGAACATCATACTTATTGCAAGGTGCAAAGGAGCAACATCGAGTTCGACACTGAATCTCAGGAACTGCTGATGCAGTACCCCAACCAAGCTTTTTTCCAAGTCTGTATGCGTATGATATGTGCAGAAACCACTATCACTTGGCTAAGCTAGCAATCAGGTTGGACAGTAGTGCAGTACGGAAACAGATTGATGTATAATTGATGAGGCTAAACCAAGTGATAGCTATCCCAATATATATATGCAGATGAAATGCACTAGCTGATTTGCATGAAAGTTGTACTACCACTTTGGTTCAGATAAGGACGGGAGAAGTGTCTGTCGCCGCCTTGATTTCCGTCTGAAGGCTAGCATACACGGTGATGTTGGGCTAAGAGTGTTATGTTTAAGAAATGTTCTATTCTCTTTATTATTCTTTTGATTATTATAGCTATTTTACATTCACTCATTAAATTGCTTATCCGGAAGAGATATGAGCTTACCATTTGATACTATACTTTGTACATCAAACTGGAATCTTTGTTGCATTTGATTCTGTGATAGAGTCTATCATTAAACACTCTGGTTATTTCGTTGAAATCCCCAGCATTTGCCAGTTATGGCATCCACTAATTGTTACGTGATGAAAAAATCTTAATGTTTATTTACACCTAAAAAAGATGCCATGTTTCTGTCCCCTACACTGGAGTTGTATAATACCTATCTTTGGCAGTTATTGGTGGTCGGCGGACATTGCTCTGTAAAAGTTGACTTTACTCTAGCTACCCATAAGCATTCCAGATTGCAGTACCAATGTAGGTCTGGCCACTTGGCCAATGTTTGCGGAAGGTTGTCCGAAACACCGAGTTTAAACCTTTTTCATTTGTAAAGTATAATTGACAGTGACTTGGCTGAATTAATCAGTATTTTCTTTTGAATTTATGGTTACTTTTCATTAGACAAGTCTCATAATTTATCAAAGTAATCATCTGGTAACTTAAACTTAGGATTCTTCTCAAAGCAGACTATTTATTATAATTATCTCCTTAGCTCCTTATATTCTAATATCTTTATGACAAGTTTGCTATCATAATATAACTAGCTAATCACTTATCTGATTTGCTGAAGTGAACGAGAACATGAAAAGAAGGACTGCCCACGAGGAACTTACATGTCAGCTGCGAGTAGCTTCAGGGCCTGTTATACACGTTTGTTGACCCTGTTTCAGCGTCCGATTGACCTTGCCTGGAATCAAGTGTTCGTTTCCGGCGCACGCAAGCAAATACAATATGCAGGCCAAGGGTAGGCAACACAGACAACGAAATACATCATATATGTTGTCCTTACATTCTCTTTTCCATGAGTTGGTGTGTATAATGCTGTGGTGGAGGTGTTCGTCCGTTAACTGCACTAGTCATCAACCCGTGCGACTGCACGGTCTAGTGATTAGATATTGGCATAAATCATAAATAACATGGTTGTCATTTTAATGATTTTTATCCATGAATTCTTTTGATGTTTTATAAACATGTAGTCCCATGCAATATGTATTATATATGGGTTTAAAAAATTGCTAATAGTGTTTCTAAATGGTAGCTCGTATAGACAAATGCGTATATATTCCCCACATTTCTTTGAAAAGGTCATGGTTATTAATGTAAGCCAGACCTTCCACTGTAGCATCCCCATTCACATAGGATAAACTACCCTGGCATATTTCATGGCAATGTGCATGACGAACCCTCCAAAACTTCTAAAATGAAACATGATTGTAAAAATTTAAGGGAGAGCCATAGATAAAATGGTTATTTCATTGATGAAGTAGTATTACATGCATGGTCGCTTCTTGACCCGTCATAGCAAGGGGAAATGGAAAACCGAGATTACAAAACCACTCAACAATGGATCTATTTCCAATATAGATGTTACCATTAGTTGTACTTTCTAAGTTACATTCATTTGGCGACATAACTTCATAAGTTAGATCCGGTCCAATGATCTGTTGAGTATTTTTCAAATGAGGGTGATCTAATTATCTTTTGATTATTTGGCACAATGTGGTAACTAAAAAGGAGATGAGAGCAAATTTTAACTGTGAGAAACCACATGACAGTGAACAATCTAAATTAATTTCAAGATAATCCTTTATCTATCATTACTTAGTGCAACTATGATAAGTACACAAACATTTAAAATAATTGTCCAAGGGAAACTGATATTATTCTTGTAAAATGTTGTCATGTAAAAAATTGTAGAGTAATATCAGCAGAATTGTTTGTGGATTCCTTTAAAGCTCTCACTTTGGGTCTACATTATAACAGAACAAATCAATACAAAGTAATGAAGCTAGTAAGCTTGCACAAATTAGGTATTAAAAACTGAGCACCAATAAACAGTAGACGACGATAACGATACATATAGGAAACAACCTTCCGATGATCTTAACTAACAAACTTGAATGTCTTACATATACCAATTGGAATTGATCTGCCATGGCAAGGTAAATTAGGAGTTACTAAGTTGAGGTGATTTAATTATTTATGATACATTGCCATAGTGTTTGCTAGACTTTATTGTCAGTGCATGCTGGAACAAACCTCCCATGCATGTCTGCTACATATCAAATCAGGAAAGAAACTGAAAGTAGAATTATCTACTTATCCAAGCCGAGCAAGAAAGTAATAGAAGAATCAACCCAAAAACATAGAGCTGGACATGTCTAGTCATATAAAGGTGTCATGGATTTCTACATTGATTTCCTCAAGAAAACTACATTATATGTTTATGTAGTGACAGGAATAGAAATCCAGAGAGCTAGAGACCTATCAAGATGCGAATCAATTCCACACATACATGTAGTGTCATGGATATTACACTAATTATCTAATATGTACAGTGGAAAACGTGTATCTACTAATTCAGTATGAATCTACACAGAATCACAGATCATTGTTGTAAAGTATGGAAATTAAAAAAAAGTCATTCTGATGCCAGAGCTAAATACCTTGTTGTATTTTCCGTAAGTGTGGCAGCGTTAAAATCCAACTTGGAGCTTCAGAGGAAAAAAATCATAAATATTGCGGATTATGTGGTTACCATTTCAAAAAAAATGAATGCCTTACGGAAAATCAGAAAATCATCTATCTCGATCCTTTTGTAAAATACAACCAAGGGACAATGTAATAGAAACCTTATAACGCAATAGTGCATATAGCCAGCCAGCGATCCACTTTTTTGCATGGGCAGTAATTTGAGATCGACCAAGAAAAGTTTACACACCCTATGAGACATGATTCTTAGATTTCTAGTAAGTTGGCAAAAATTAAAAGTAAAAAATATAGGTAAATGTTAAAAATCCATGCATTATACATTTTCTTAACCCTGGAGGACATAATCATTAGATACACTGTATAGTAATTGAGATTTAGCACTTACCTACCTCTTGATAAATAAGGATCATGCCAAGACTAACAACATCGTCATTGCAGATTATAATTGCATCCAAATCTTGTTACTCTTTCCCTTTATCATTAGTTTATTTCCTCTGGGAATTGTGATCTCGTGCAACACTTCCGCATGCATTACACTTTTCACCACTGAACTGAAACAGCAAATATCGTGCATCAAACTATCAACAGAGATATACTGTAGTTGCTTTAAACCAGGGAATAAATAACGGGTAACTACCTTAGATTATCACCATCCTCTTGCAGACCGCTGCCAGATAAATTATGAAAAGAAGATAAAGCTGAACTCAAACAGATTACTAATGAAGTTCTCAGAGTAAGAATGTGAAAAGAAGATAAATCTGAATTCAAATAGATTACTAATGAATTCAAACAGCCATGATGATGTACCCACAGCCGATTAGTCGGTCTTTAATGGAGGAAACGACGCTGGCAATCTTGTAGTTCAAAGGGCGCCCTGAATGGATGCAAGGGGGAAAGGTCACTAGTAGAAAACAGGGCTAATATCCTGGGGCATTAGTCCCGGTTGCTCTTTGAACCGGGACTGATGCCCTGGGTCCCACCGCTTTTTCGGCCGCTGGAACGGAGATTTCATCAGTCCCGGTTCGTTTTGAACCTCTAGTCCCGGTTCGTATTACGAACCGGGACTAAATGCTCTGGGTCGCAATCCGGCCGTTGCCAGGATCATTAGTCCCGGCTGGTAACACCAACCGGGACTAAAGATTAATCCTTTAGTCCCGGTTGGTATTACTAACCGGGACTAATGACTTCCCTGTATAAAGCAGCTCCTTCTTCCTCTCGAAGCCAGCCACTCCCCCTCTCCACTCTCAAGTGTTCTTCATGCAACTCGAGTTCATCCTCTTTGACCACCATTTTTTGTCACAAATTGTTATCCCCACTTCAATCTAAGTGGACTAAAAGGTGAGGAATTTTGTGCTTTTGTCTTTCATTGGTAATTTAGCTCATTTATTGCTCTAGAAGTAGAGAGATTTGTGATTTTTTTATGGGAGCAATTATTAGATGTTTATTTGATTATTAGAAATGCTATATAGATTTTATTTATGTTAGATTTTATTAGAAATAGAAATGCTATTAGAAATAGAAATATTAGAATTTAAAATAAAAATAGAAGTAGACATAGCTAACATCGAAATAGAAATAGAGATAGAGATAGAAAAATAGAAATACCGATAGAAATAGAGATAGAAATACCGATAGAGGTAAAAATAGAAATGCTATATAGATTTTATTTATGTTAGATTTTATTAGAAATAGAAATGCTATTAGAAATAGAAATGTTAGAATTAAAAATAAAAATAGAAGTAGACATAGCTAACATAGAAATAGAAATAGAGATAGAGATAGAAAAATAGAAATACCGATAGAAATAGAGATAGAAATACCGATAGAGGTAAAAATAGAAATGCTATATAGATTTTATTTATGTTAGATTTTATTAGAAATAGAAATGTTAGAATTAAAAATAAAAATAGAAGTAGACATAGCTAACATAGAAATAGAAATAGAGATAGAGATAGAAAAATAGAAATACCGATAGAAATAGAGATAGAAATACCGATAGAAGTACCCACCAGCCGGGACTAAAGTTTTGTTAACTTATTCTTACTTATCAAACTAAAATTAGAGATAGAAATAGAAATTGTATATTTGATTTGCGTTTGATATGTACTTATATAATGCAGATGAGCCGAGCATGGATGTACGCCGATCGACGCTCTGGAGATTTCATTAAAGGCGTGCATTCTTTTCTCAAGGTGGCTGAGGCAACCAAGCGTAATGGTTTTATGTGTTGTCCATGCGGTGGTTGTCGAAATGAGAAGGATTACCCCTCCACAAAGACCCTTCACATCCACCTGTTCCGGTTCGGTTTCATGTCCGGCTATAATTGTTGGACCAAGCATGGGGAGAGAGGGGTTATGATGGAAGACAACGATGAAGAAGAGAATGATGACAACTATCCTGAGTTCCCTGAAACCACCGATACCGCAATGGAAGATAATGAAGAAGAAGAAGGTGAAGAACGGGCATCAGATATGCCCGATGATGATCTTGGTCAGGTCATTGTTGATGCACAGATTGACTGTGAAAGTGAAAAGGAGAGGGAGAAGTTGGAACGCATGTTAGATGATCACAAAAAGGATTTGTACCCAAATTGCGAAGATGGCCAGAAAAAGCTAGGAAGCACGCTGGAATTGCTGCAATGGAAAGCAGAGAGTGGTTTATCTGACAAGGGATTTGAGAAGTTGCTGAAAATTATGAAGAAGATGCTTCCAAAGGATAACGAATTGCCCGCTAGTACGTATGAAGCAAAGAAGATTGTCTGCCCTCTAGGATTGGAGGTGCAGAAGATACATGCATGCATTAATGACTGTATTCTCTACCGCGGTGAGTATGAGAATTTGAATGCATGCCCGGTGTGCAGTGCATTTCGGTATAAGATCAGGCGAGATAACCCTGGTGATGTTGAGGGCGAGCGCCCCAGGAAGAGGGTTCCTGCCAAGGTGATGTGGTATGCACCTATAATACCACGGTTGAAACGTTTGTTCAGAAACAAAGAGCATGCCAAGTTGTTGAGGTGGCACAAAGAAGACCATAAGAGTGACGAGATGTTGAGACACCCCGCTGATGGGTCGCAGTGGAGAAAAATCGACAGAGATTTCCCGGAGTTTAGAGAAGACGCACGCAACCTGAGGTTTGGTCTAAGTACAGATGGCATGAATCCTTTTGGGGAGCACAGCTGCAGTCATAGCACCTGGCCCGTGACTCTATGTATATATAACCTTCCTCCTTGGTTGTGCATGAAGCGAAAGTTTATTATGATGCCAGTGCTTATCCAAGGCCCGAAGCAACCCGGTAATGACATTGATGTGTATCTAAGGCCATTAGTTGATGAACTTTTACAGCTGTGGCAGACTGAAGGTGTTCGTGTGTGGGATGAGTACAAACAAGAGGAATTTGATCTACGAGCGTTGTTGTTCGTGACCATCAATGATTGGCCTGCTCTTAGTAACCTTTCAGGACAGACAAACAAGGGATACAATGCATGCACTCACTGTTTAGGTGAGATCGATAGTATATATTTGGATAAAAGTAAGAAGGTGGTGTATCTCGGGCATCGTCGATTTCTTTCGCCCAAACATCAATTGAAGAAAAAAGGCAAGCATTTCAAGGGCGAGGCAGAAGTCCGGGGAAAGCCTAAACGCCATACTGGTGATGATATATTTGATATGGTCAAAGATTTAGAAGTAATCTTTGGAAAGGGTCCTGGCAGTCTGTCTGTTCCGAATGACGCTAGCGGACATGCACCCATGTGGAAGAAGAAATCTATATTTTGGGAGCTTGAGTATTGGAAATTCCTAGAGGTCCGCTCTGCAATCGACGTGATGCACGTGACGAAGAATGTTTGCGTGAACCTACTAGGATTCTTGGGCTTGTATGGGAAGACAAAAGATACACCAGAAGCACGGGAGGACCAGCACCGTATGAAAAGAAGAGACGGCATGCATCCGGAGGATTCTAAGGGTCCTGCGAGCTACGCTCTTACCAAAGAAGAGAAGGAAATCTTTTTTGAATGCCTGAGCAGTATCAAGGTCCCATCTGGATTCTCGTCAAATATAAAGGGAATAATAAATATGGCCGAGAAAAAATTCCAAAACCTAAAGTCTCATGACTGCCACGTGCTTATGACGCAATTGCTTCCGGTTGCACTGAGGGGGATTCTACCGGAAAATGTTCGAGTACCGATTGTAAAGCTATGTGCATTCCTCAATGCAATTTCGCAGAAGGTAATCAATCCAGAAGATCTACAACGGTTACAGAATGATGTGGCCCAATGTCTTGTCAGCTTCGAGTTGGTGTTCCCACCGTCCTTCTTCAATATTATGACGCATCTCTTAGTTCACCTAGTCGAAGAGATTACCATTCTCGGTCCAGTATTTCTGCACAATATGTTCCCCTTTGAGAGGTTCATGGGAGTCTTAAAGAAATACGTGCATAACCGTGCTAGGCCAGAAGGAAGCATCTCCAAGGGCTATCTAACAGAGGAGGTCATTGAGTTTTGTGTTGACTTTGTTCCTGACCTAAACCCGATTGGTCTTCCTCAATCGCGGCATGAGGGGAGACTAAGTGGAAAAGGCACGCTAGGAATGAAATCAGCATACTGTATGGACGGACATTCTTTGAGTGAAGCACACTACACAGTTCTACGAAATTCCACGTTGGTGGAGCCGTATATGGAGCGACACAAGAATATTGTACGCTCGGAAAACCCTGGGCAATCAAACTCCTGGATTACAAAGTTGCACATGGCAACTTTTGGTGGTTGGTTGCAAACACTTCTCATAAATGATGCCACTGTTGGATATGAGCTATCCATGTTGGCCAAGAAACCATCTTCAACTATACTGACTTTCCAAGGTTACGAGATAAATGGGAATATATTTTACACGGTCGCCCAAGATAAAAAGAGCACCAATCAAAACAGTGGTGTCCGCTTTGATGCATTACACGATAATGGGACAAAGGACACATATTATGGTTACATTGAGGAGATATGGGAATTTGACTATGGACCGTCTTTTAAGGTCCCTTTGTTTCGGTGCAAATGGGTCAAGCTGACAGGAGGCGGGGTAGTTGTAGACCAAAAGTATGGCATGACAACTGTGGATCTCAACAATCTTGCGTACATGGACGAACCATTCGTCCTAGCCAACGATGTCGCTCAGGTTTTCTATGTGAAGGATATGTCTACAAAACCGAGAAAGAGAAAAGACAAGAAAACGAATACATCACACGATGAGCCAAAGCGACACATTGTTCTCTCAGGAAAAAGAATCATTGTGGGAGTGGAGGACAAGACAGATATGTCAGAAGATTATAACAAGTTTGATGAAATTCCGCCCTTCAGAGTGAACACTGACCGAACCCTCCTCTTAAACAAAGAAGATACTTCATGGTTACGGTGCAGAAAGAAACCCCAACACTAGATGGGGATGTTGCTGATGTGTAATAATGTATTAAACCTATTATGTAAATGTATGATTCTGGGTTAGTTATTCATATTCAAAGTTTTATCAAATTCTAAAATATGCAAAAAGAATTTTAATCAATATTGTTTTAATTGAAAATGGCAAAATAGTTAATTATTTGAATAGTTAGAATAATTGATTTTGAAAATAGAAAATATTTTTGAATTAGTTATTCAATTTCAAACACTTTTCATATTCAAAGTTTTATCAAATTCTAAAATATGCAAAAAGAATTTTAATCAATATTGTTTTAATTGAAAATGGTAAAATAGTTAATTATTTGAATAGTTAGAATAATTGATTTTGAAAATAAAAAATATTTTTGAATTAGTTATTCAATTTCAAACACTTTTCATATTCAAAGTTTTATCAAATTCTAAAATATATAGAAGATATTCAAATTGAAATTCAAAATTCATATTCAAATGAAATCTGAAAAAAATGCAGCATTGGCGCACATTTATTACGTCTTTTGTCCCGGTTGGTAACACTAACCGGGACTAAAGGTCTAGGCCCTGGGCGCGAACCGCCCAAAGGTCTTTAGTCCCGGTTGAAGCCACCAACCGGGACTAAAGACCCTTTAGTCCCGGTTGGTGGCTTCAACCGGGACTAAAGACCCCCCTTTAGTCCCGGTTGAAGCCACCAACCGGGACTAAAGTGGGGCTATATATAGCGCCGCCGCCCCCTTCTTCTTCCCCACTGGATCAATTCCACTTCTCGCGCGGAGGACACAGACATCGATCGTTGCGGTTAGTGAAAATCTCGAGCCGCCGCCGCCGCCGCGCCGCCGAGCAAGACCGCGCCGCCGCACCGCCGCGTCGCCCTAGCGCCCGCCGTCGGGCTGTCCGCCGCCGCCGCACCCGCCGCCCGGAGCGCCCGCCGCCACCGAAAGTGTCGCCGCGCGCCCGCAGCCGCCGACCGAAGTGTCGCCGCCCGCAGCCGCCGCCGACCTCGCCCGCCTCTCCGCTGCACCCGCCGCCCCCCGGCCACCTCGCCATTGCCGCGCGTGCCGGCCGGCAGTACGTACGTACTGCTAGGGTTAGCTAGTTTTTTAGTTTGTTTTTTTTGTTAAGTTTTTTTGTAAGTTTTTTTAGTTAGATTAGATTCAGTTTTTTTAGAATAGTTAATAGTTAGATTAGTTAGATTAGTTTCTTAGTTAATTGTTAGTTTAGCTTCTTAGTAATAGTAATAAAATTAGTAATAGTAATAAAAATTTCTATTAGTAAAATTTAGTTAGAATATTTAGTTAATTGTTAATTAGAATATTTAGTTAATTGTTAATTAGAATATTTAGTTAGAATATTTAGTTAATTACTATTAGTAAAATTTCTAGCTAGTTAGTAATAGTAATAAAAATGGTATTACTATTAGTAATAGTAATAAAATTAAGTTTCTTAGTTAGATTAGTTTCTTATAGTTAGATTAGTTTCTTAGTTATTTTTATTACTGTTACTATTAGTAAAATTTCTAGCTACTTAGTAATAGTAATAAAAATGCTATTACTATTAGTAATAGTAATAAAATTAAGTTTCTTAGTTAGATTAGTTTCTTAGTTATTCTTAGTTAGTTTCTTATAGTTAGATTAGTTTCTTAGTTATTTTTATTACTGTTACTATTAGTAAAATTTCTAGCTACTTAGTAATAGTAATAAAAATGCTATTACTATTAGTAATAGTAATAAAATTAAGTTTCTTAGTTAGATTAGTTTGTTAGTTAGATTAGTTTCTTAGTTAGATTAGTTTCTTAGATTAGTAATAATAGTAATAAAAATGCTATTACTATTAGTAATAGTAATAAAAATGTTGTTGATCTATATGTTATGGATTTCAGATATGGATTTCGGCGCCGGAAGAGAAGGTGAAGAAGAGATATTGAAGATTATAGGAGAGGGTACCACCCGTGCACAAGAAGAGGGTACCACCCGTGCAGAAGGAGACGGCTCGGAATTTTTGAACGAGTCGGGTGAGGGAATGGAGGAGGAGCAGCAGCCGCAGAATGATGATTGCGAGGACGGCTCACAAGGGACTGGACGTGACTTAATAACACGGACCGGCGAGGTATATATATATGAAGACTAGCTCTATTCATGAATCAGTAGATGACGATGTATTATGTGGTATATATATTAACGAGTGTTTTCTTATTTTAGACCTCTGAATCTTCTAGAAAAAAGCGAGGCCCGGCCAAACGGCTGGCATCGAATCAGCATTACACAATTGGGCGTCTCTTAAATGAAGGCGAACCATTGGAACCCAAGAGTGTCGCAAATGCGTTCACACAACAATGTGGATGTCTTGTCAGGGACATGGTGCCGATAAGCATTCAGTATTGGTATAAGCCCAAGGCGGCAAAGGGAGAGCCAGCACAGCCAGAGCCAGAAGAGGGTGCAGCAGTCAACTATGTCACCAAGGTCTTGAAAGACAGACTTTGGGATTCCCTCATTCCACATTTCAATCTGCCGGTCACCGAGTCCCTGGAAGAAGCAGAGAAACAGAAGGAGAAAGTCAGGGAGTGGGCTCTCAAGAAGATGGCTGCACAGTTCAATAACCACAAGAAGAGGTTATGGAACGCCTATGTCAACGCCGATCGACAAACTCTAGAATTTACTGGCCCCAATGAGTTCCTGCGGGATCACTGGGACGCATTTGTGGAGTACAAGGAGTCAGAGCTGGGTAAGCTAAGGAGTCAGAAAAATCAGGCAAATGCCGCGAAAAAGAAATATCACCATAAGTTGGGTCCAGGCGGCTACAAAAGGGCCGAGCCTAAGTGGGATATGCAAGAGGCCGCCCTACGAGAAAAAGGCATCGAACCAGAAACAGAACAATGGCCCAGTGATACGTCTCAAACGTATCTATAATTTTTGATGCTCCATGCTTTGTTTTACACCATTTGCCTATTGTTTCGTTACACTTAGTGGCATTTTTATACATTTTCCGGAACTAACCTATTAACGAAGTGCCACAGTGCCAGTTTCCTGTTTTCTGCTGTTTTTGTGTTTCAGAAGTGATACACAGGAAATATTCTCGGAATTGGACGAAACAAGTTCCTGAAGTCATATTTCACCGGGGAGCTCCCAAACATCCGAAGGAGAGAAGGAGAGGGGCCACGTGGGCCCCACACACAGGGGTGGCGCGGCCAGGCCCCTGGCCGCGCCGGCCCCGTGTGAGGGGGCGTGGGACCCCCTCTGACAGTCCCCTTTCGCCTATAAGTACCCCCTGACGAGAAAAACCTAAGGGCCCGATCAGTTTTCCAGAATACATCGCGATCCGCCGCCGCCGTCGACCCGAAGATCGGGAGGGTCCAGAAGCTCTTCCCGGCACCCCTGCCGGAGAGGGGAATCGCCACCGGAGGTCTTCTTCATCGCCATGCTTGCCTCCGGAGCGATGAGTGAGTAGTCTACCTTGGACTATGGGTCCATAGCAGTAGCTAGATGGATGTCTTCTCCACCATGTGCTTCATGTTTAGATCTCATGAGCTGCCCTACATGATTGAGATCACCGTTATGTAATACTATGATGTTGGTTTGTTGGGATCCGATGAATATTGGTGTTTATGATTAAGTTGCTGTACTGAATTATATCTTTTGTTATCTCTATGTTGTTTATGATCTTGCATGCTCTCCGTTGTTAGTAGCTATCTTGGCCGAGTAGTTCCTAGTGACTCCAAGAGGGGGTATTTATGCTCGATAGTGGGTTCATGCCTCTATTTCACCTGGGGGAGTGACAGAAACCTCTAAGGTGGTAGATGTGCTGTTGCTACTAGGGAGAAAACAACATTCATATGCTCAAGGGCATATGCTTTGTTTACATTACACACTTTGCTTAATGCAATTATCTGTTGTTCGCAACTTAATACTTTCGGGGTGTTCGGATGATATCCCTGGGGGTGGATTATTAGTCATAGATGCAGTTGGATGGCGGTCTATGTATTTTGTTGTAATGCCCAGAGTAAATCTCATAGTGATCTTCTTGACATATCACGTTATCTTTATTCTATCAATTGTCCAACTGTAATTTGTTTACCCAGCATGTTATTTTATCTATGGAGAGACACCACTAGTGAACTGTGGACCCCGGTCCTATTTTAATCATATTGCAATCACCTGTTTACTTTTCCCGCACTGTTTACTTTACTAGCATTTTACTACTGTTTTCCACTCGATACACTCATAACCTTTGTTTCAAGCAAACCGGTGAGATTGACAACCTCATCGCAAGTTGGGAACAAAGTATTTGTCTGTGTGTGTGCAGGTTCCGCGTTGCTGCTGGCCGAAGACGAGTCAACAAGTATCGTTAAACGGCGCCCTTGTTGGAGTGTCACTAAGCCAGTCCGCATCACCTTCAGTCGTCACCGTCTCCCTTCTCCTGATCGACATACCTTGGTTTCTTAACTGAGGGAAGACTAGCCGCTACACTCATCATACCTTCCTCTTGGGGTTCCCAACGGGCTGGTCATCACCACGCACAAGGACTCACTGCTCCCACATCATCACACGAGTAGCAGCTAATTTTCTGGCGCCGTTGCCGGGGAAGGAAGAGAAGACTTCTGCGAGGGGAGTTCTTCGCACACACATACTTTACTTTGTTATTTGTTTTGCTTTACTTTATTTTATTTTACCTGCATTGCTTTATATCAAAAACCCAAAAAAATTAGAATCCTTGGTAGCTATTTTTACTTGTTTACTTTTGTTTTGCTGAAATGGGTACTCCTGAAAACACCAAGTTGTGTGACTTTGCTAGTACGAACAATAGTGATTTTATCTGCACTCCTATTGCACCAACTGTTCCTGCTACTACTTTTTATGAGATCAAGCCTGCTTTATTGAACCTTGTTATGAAAGAGCAATTTTCTGGTGCTAGTACTGAAGATGCTGCAGCTCATCTCAACAATTTTGTTGAGCTATGTGAGATGCAGAAATATAAGGATGTTGATAGTGATATTATTAAGCTCAAGTTGTTTCCTTTTTCTTTGAGAGGAAAGGCTAAAGATTGGTTGCTGTCTTTGACTAAGAATAGTATTGATTCATGGGCTAAGTGTAAGGATGCTTTTATTGGTAGATATTATCCTCCTGCTAAGATTATATCGTTGCGTAGCAATATTATGAAGTTTACTCAGTTTGATAATGAACATGTTGCTCAAGCTTGGGAAAGAATGAAATCTATGATTAAAAATTGCCCCACTCATGGACTGACTACTTGGATGATCATCCAAACTTTTTATGCAAGACTGAATTTTTCTTCAAGGAACCTACTTGATTCAGCTGCTGGAGGCACTTTTATGTCCCTCACATTGGGCGCCGCATCAAAGCTACTCGACAACATGATGGTAAATTATTCCGAATGGCATACCGAGAGAGCCCCACAAGGTAAGAAGGTAAATTCTGTTGAGGAAACCTCTTCCTTGAGTGATAAGATTGATACAATTATGGCTATGCTTGCTAATGATAGGACTCATGTTGATCCTAATAATGTTCCTTTGGCCTCTCTGGTTGCTCAAGAAGAGCAAGTTGATGTGAATTTCATTAGAAACAACAATTTTAATAACAATGCTTATAGGAACAATTTTGCTAGTAACAATTATAGGCCGTATCCTTCTACCAATGGTAATGGTTATGGCAACTCTTATGGTAACTCCTACAACAACACTAGGGCCGCGCCCTCCGAGCTTGAAGTAATGCTCAAGGACTTCATCAGTAAACAAACTGCTTTTAATAAGTCTGTTGAGGAAAAGTTAGGCAAAATTGATATTCTTGCTTCTAAAGTTGATAGCCTTGCTCATGATGTTGAACTTCTGAAACTAAAAGTGTTTCCTAATGATGTGAATGTGAGCAATATTGTTGCTGCCGCTAATGCTACCCAAGTTAGAATTGATGAAAATATTAGATTGTTAGCGGAATTGCATGCCAGGTGGGAAAGAGAAGATGAGATGGCTAGAGAGATGAAGGTATGTACTATTACTACCTCTAATGATGTTGCTCCTACTGATAGCAATCCTCTTACTTTGATTGGTGTAGAGAAAACTCCCACTCCTTGTGTTAAAAAACCTAAAACTGCCAAAACTTTTTCTCAAAAGAGTGCTGAAATTTTTCGGAGTGTGGGAGATGATAGCTCTATTTCTTTTAATGATTTTGATGTTGATGGCTGCAATATATCTGAAGTTATTTTGTTCTTGCAAAAGCTTGCTTTGACTCCCAATGCTAGTTCTTTAAATATTGCTTTTACTAAGCATATTACCAATGCTCTCATAAAGATTAGGGATGAAAAGTTGAAGCAAAAAGCTTCTGTTCCCAAGAAGTTAGAAGATGGTTGGGAACCCATCATTGATATGCATGTTAATGGTTATGATTGCCATGCTTTATGTGATCTAGGTGCTAGTATTTCTATCATGCCTAGAAAGGTTTATGACATGCTTGATTTACCACCGCTTGAAAAATGTTATTTTGATGTTCCTATTGCTGATGTTGCTAAGAAGAAACCTTTGGGAAGAATTAATGATGTTCTTATTGTGGTTAACAATAACCTTGTTCCCGTTGATTTTCTTGTTATGGACGTTGAATGCCATGCTTCATGTCCTATTATTTTGGGAAGACCCTTTCTTCGAACTGTAGGTGCTATTATTGATATGAGGGAAGGCACTATCAAGTACCAATTCCCACTAAAGAAAGGTATGGAACACTTCCCTAGGAAAAGAAAGAAATTACTTTTTGACTCTATTCTTAGAGCAAATTATGAGCTTGATGCTTCATCACTTGATAATACTTGATTCGCAATTTTCTGCGCCTAGCTCAAAGGCGTTAAAGAAAAGCACTCTTGGGAGATAACCCATTGTTTACTTTACAGTACTTTTTCTTTTATTTGAGTCTTGGAAGTCATTACTACTGTAATGACCACTCCTTATCTTGTTTATTTCGTTTTTGTGCCAAGAGAAGCCTCTAATTTGAGTGAGGTAAAGATTTGGGGTTATTGCTGTCCTGAAACTGTTTTCGGTGCTGCACCGTAAAAATTCGTGAAAATTCTCTGTTTATCTTTTGGACCTGCGATTTCTTGTGCTTATGTCCCAGGTTATATCCAAACTTTTCTTAGTTGAACACTTTTTGATTTGAGCAACATAAAATCCCTCAAAAATTCGTCCATTATCAGCTGTCCAGTTTTGACAGATTTCTGCCAATATTTGTTTTTGCCACTTTATCGCTTTCTTTCGAGTTCTTTTTGATCATGGAACTCTTGTGGAAGTTGCTACAGTAGTATATACTTTATATGTGGTAGTTTTGGGTTGAAACCTGAAGCTAAAAGAGGTTGAATATATTTTATGCTTACACTAATGTTGCTAATAGAATTGTGTTTAGTTTTGTATGAAGGAAGTTTTCAAGTGTAGGGATTGGAGAATGATGAGATGAGTTGAAGAACGGACAAAAGCTCAAGCTTGGGGATGCCCATGCATCACCCCAAGAAATATCCAAGAAGTACAAGCGTCAAAGCTTGGGGATGCCCCCGAGGCACCCCTTCTTCATCG
This sequence comes from Dactylis glomerata, assembly GCA_007115705.1. NCBI lineage: Eukaryota > Viridiplantae > Streptophyta > Magnoliopsida > Poales > Poaceae > Dactylis > Dactylis glomerata. Next base: position 138,920 of record QXEO01000861.1, on the reverse strand, counting down.
GCAAAAATCAGGTCACCTTTCAAAACACTATATTTTTATTGCTTCATGCACTATGTGTTTTTCTTGGAGCGTCAGTTGTTTTAGTTTTCTTAGTTTGCTTAGTTTGTTTGTTTGCTGCAATAAATGGTTGGACCCCAACAAATTTCCTTTGGAGGAGATGTACTCGTTTTCATTTGCAAAGAATGCTCTAGTTTTCACTCTTATTAATCGAGCATTCTAGTTTTTCTGCTACTGCTTTTGGTTTTCGTTTTCGCCTTGATATGCTTTCAGATCTTGTCATATCTTTTCATCAAGGTGCATTTTTGCCTCTGAACTTTATTGGTTTTCATCAAAAGAGGTGTTTATAAAAATTTCAAATGGTGTTGGAAAAGAGAAAAAGCTTTGTGCAAAATAGTGGTACAAGAAGGAGCTTGTGTAGACTGCGGCTTAGGCTTTTTCATGTCATGCTTGATGTCTTTTTGATAGTATGCTTAGTGGTTTTGCTGTAGCATGACTTGTTTCAAATAACTGAGATTGCTTAATGAGCCTTTGAAAAAATCATGCGTTGTTTTTATTGTATGGAAGCATTATTTTGGTTTTCTCCTTGATGCTTTATTTGGGTTGACTTGGCGCATGCTCACACATGTTAGACTCTTCCAAAGTCGCCATTAGCCTTCATGATCATTTAGTTTTTGACTTTTGATGCCATCGTATGCTTCTTTTAATGTCGCTTTGTCGCTTTGCATGATTATGGCCATTATTGCTCTCTTAGTCGGTCGCTCCCAGTCTTTTGCTAGCCCTCGCCTTGTACTGAGTATGAGCTCTACTCGTGCATCCAACTCCTAAAAGCCAAGTTTTCCATTGTGTCCACTATAAATTCCTATGCATGGTATTTGTAAGCCATTCCAAAGTAAAATTTTCGTGTGCTACCTTTCAAAAACCTTCAAAATACTTCTCGTTTTGTGACACTGTTTTCAGCTGATGGGGACGTAGTGGTCGGATTTGCTATCTTCCATATTGTCTATTCCAAAAAGAAAAAAAGAGAAAAAAAAAGAAAAAAGGCACTCCTCCAATGAATGTGAATGTTGGTGGGCACCCGATGGAATCGGTTAGCCATGGTATGTGAAAGGAAAAGGTGGGGAGGAGTGCCAAGTTCTATAAAAAGAGCACGAAGTGCCAATCTCTCTCTCAAAAACTTGCTTTATTTTTGTATGGAAGATAGTAAGAACCCCATTGCCAGTCGTTGACAAAGACAACCACTTCTCAAAATCAAGTTTTATCTCTGTTTTACAAATGAAAAGCTCTAGCACATGTTTAAATCACTGCTCCCCTCTGCGAAGGGCCTTTCCTTTTACTTTTATGTTGAGTCACCACCTTCTTTCTTTATGCACCATTAAGAGAGCATAGTTGTCATTCTTAGTGTGATATGCATTGTCCCAAGGTTCATTGATTGACTCATATTGTTGGTTTCACTTGTTCTTAAATTATTTGTATCTAGTCGCCCTCTTAAACTTTGAGGTGTCCTATGCATTTATGTTTTGCTCTCTTTGAAGGACAAGCTGAAAACCACTTGTATGTTTTTCCTTATGATTTGAACACACGTTTGACTTTCATTGTTTCATTATCATGATCTTTTGTTTGTGTTCACTTGCATGTTTACAACATGGTTGCTAAGTTCTTATTGTCATGATTATATCTTTCATGCCCATGTTTTAAGTTCTATTGATCCCAGCTCATCAATGCTTACATATATGATCAAGATTGTGTAGGTGCATGTCACCTCAAAAATTATTCTTTTGTTATCACTTACCTACTCGAGGACGAGCAGGAGTTAAGCTTGGGGATGCTTGATACGTCTCAAACGTATCTATAATTTTTGATGCTCCATGCTTTGTTTTACACCATTTGCCTATTGTTTCGTTACACTTAGTGGCACTTTTATACATTTTCCGGAACTAACCTATTAACGAAGTGCCACAGTGCCAGTTTCCTGTTTTCTGCTGTTTTTGTGTTTCAGAAGTGATACACAGGAAATATTCTCGGAATTGGACGAAACAAGTTCCTGAAGTCATATTTCACCGGGGAGCTCCCAAACATCCGAAGGAGAGAAGGAGAGGGGCCACGTGGGCCCCACACACAGGGGTGGCGCGGCCAGGCCCCTGGCCGCACCGGCCCCGTGTGAGGGGGCGTGGGACCCCCTCTGACAGTCCCCTTTCGCCTATAAGTACCCCCTGACGAGAAAAACCTAAGGGCCCGATCAGTTTTCCAGAATACATCGCGATCCGCCACCGCCGTCGACCCGAAGATCGGGAGGGTCCAGAAGCTCTTCCCGGCACCCTGCCGGAGAGGGGAATCGCCACCGGAGGTCTTCTTCATCGCCATGCTTGCCTCCAGAGCGATGAGTGAGTAGTCTACCTTGGACTATGGGTCCATAGCAGTAGCTAGATGGATGTCTTCTCCACCATGTGCTTCATGTTTAGATCTCATGAGCTGCCCTACATGATTGAGATCACCGTTATGTAATACTATGATGTTGGTTTGTTGGGATCCGATGAATATTGGTGTTTATGATTAAGTTGCTGTACTGAATTATATCTTTTGTTATCTCTATGTTGTTTATGATCTTGCATGCTCTCCGTTGTTAGTAGCTATCTTGGCCGAGTAGTTCCTAGTGACTCCAAGAGGGGGTATTTATGCTCGATAGTGGGTTCATGCCTCTATTTCACCTGGGGGAGTGACAGAAACCTCTAAGGTGGTAGATGTGCTGTTGCTACTAGGGAGAAAACAACATTCATATGCTCAAGGGCATATGCTTTGTTTACATTACACACTTTGCTTAATGCAATTATCTGTTATTCGCAACTTAATACTTTCGGGGTGTTCGGATGATATCCCTGGGGGTGGATTATTAGTCATAGATGCAGTTGGATGGCGGTCTATGTATTTTGTTGTAATGCCCAGAGTAAATCTCATAGTGATCTTCTTGACATATCACGTTATCTTTATTCTATCAATTGTCCAACTGTAATTTGTTTACCCAGCATGTTATTTTATCTATGGAGAGACACCACTAGTGAACTGTGGACCCCGGTCCTATTTTAATCATATTGCAATCACCTGTTTACTTTTCCCGCACTGTTTACTTTACTAGCATTTTACTACTGTTTTCCACTCGATACACTCATAACCTTTGTTTCAAGCAAACCGGTGAGATTGACAACCTCATCGCAAGTTGGGAACAAAGTATTTGTCTGTGTGTGTGCAGGTTCCGCGTTGCTGCTGGCCGAAGACGAGTCAACAAGTATCGTTAAACGGCGCCCTTGTTGGAGTGTCACTAAGCCAGTCCGCATCACCTTCAGTCGTCACCGTCTCCCTTCTCCTGATCGACATACCTTGGTTTCTTAACTGAGGGAAGACTAGCCGCTACACTCATCATACCTTCCTCTTGGGGTTCCCAACGGGCTGGTCATCACCACGCACAAGGACTCACTGCTCCCACATCATCACACGAGTAGCACCCAGAAGGTCAAGAAATTGGGCACTTGCCCATGGAGCTGTCTATGATGAGAGAACAGGGAAATTAGTTGAAGAGAAGAAACAAATTGCTGAACCCCTGGGAGCACTTGTCAAGACAATCGCCGAGGTTCAAGAGGGGACGTTCAAGCCGGACAGAGAGAACGACGAGCTGACAAAGGCCCTCGGGAACAAAGAACACACAGGACGAACACGGGGTCTGGGTTCTGCTATTCCGTGGAGGTCTAGGTTCTCCGAAGAGAGCCAGACTTATAGAAGCCGAGAGAGAGCGAAGAAGCGGAAGGCGCAGGAGGAGGCCTCACGGATAGAGAGCATAGAAAGGCAACAGGCTGAGCTGAGAGAGTTGTATTTACTGCAGCAGAAGGCACTGGAGGAATTAAAGTCGCAAGGGGCAACTCAGCATCAGCAACACCTAGAACATGCATCAGGCGACCGATCTCAGCGGAGAAGCAGCGTGGCTTCCACGGAGGTACCGATGGTTCACTACCCCGTGGATGATATCACCAAGAAGATAGACTGTGAGCTGCATTATCCCATGAAGAACATATCGATGAAGGTGGCGGTTGGCTATGTGTTGCCATCTGGACCTGGACAAACCTGGCATGGCCGTGAGATTCGACCTGGCTATGCTAAGGTCGGGGTGGATGCAATTGAAAGGGGGTATGAGTCCCTCCTTCTTGACGTCGCTGGACCTGAAGAGGAGGAAAAACTGGGAGAAGTATTGGGTGGTATAATTCTTTGGGATAAGAAACACATCGTGTTTCCAGGCTCGGCGCCAAGGCGGCCACCCTCTCCTCCAAGTCCTCGCAATTCACCACCTCCCGACGATGACAGGGACGACTACCACCATACCCCGAGTCCACATCGATCTCTACCTCAATGTCAGCCGCCTCCGCCACCTCCGCCGCCTCAGCCCACTCGTAAGTCCCAGAGTTGTGGCAAGTCCGCTGCTATGTCCACTAGCAATGTCTCTCCGAAGAAACGGGCCAAGATAGCTAAGGCGGTGCCGCCTCCTCCTATCGAGAAGACTGCTGAAGAAATTGAGGCGGAGGACAGAGCCAAAGTGAAAAGGAAGCTCGCAGCCCTACGCCCGACCCCTACACCGAAGCAGGTATATACTCTGGAACAGAAGGAGTGGGCCTTTGATATGCTTACCCAACCTTCGCAATATGAATTGCGTAAGCCAGATGACTACAAGCGTTGTTTGGATAAGCAGGTAGATGCAAAAAAAGAAGCTAATAAGACAAGCGCAACTGCAAGAGGGAAAAGAGACGTTGCCCAGCTTGGAGCACAGACCAAAAAATCGATCTCCCCGCTAAAGGTCTTTGCTAGTGATGCTGGTGGGAGTGTTGCTCAACCCAATCCCGCCGACTTTGCTAAAGAAGCTGGTTTGACTCTTTCTCAATTGCTACATGAAGATATCACCCCAAAGGCGCCTATAGCACGGCAATATGAAAAGGGGAAGAGTCTGGTCCCACCTGAGATTGAAATGAATCTACCAACACAAATGCGAAAATTGCATAAGTGGTACCTGCAAGCCGCAAAGGGCACGCAAGATTTTCTCCTTATGCAAATCACAAAGGACCATTTCTTAGGTCAAGACTTGGTGCATATTGAGTTTGATGAATTCTTTCAGCTATTCAATCAAGACGCGCTCGACAAATCTCTCATCAGTGCCTATGTTCTGTAAGTGATTCATTATTTCTATAAGTCTCTAGCTCAACTCGTTCTTTGCATGTAATTTTCCTCACTACGCTGTTTATTATGCAGAATGAAGAGTATGGAATCTAAGAAAAGGAATGACCTCCAACTTGGATTCATTGATCCAAATCGAGTTAACGGAGCGATGATACAGAGGAATCGCAAGGAGACGGAGGATAACTTGCTAGAGTTCCTACTTATGCAGGAATACCGAGCTAGAATACTCTTTCCGTACAACATCAGGTGAGTGTTACTATCTTATACACAGTTACTTTTCCTTACTCGATGTTATAAGTGTAATTGATGAGTTTATTAACTTACATAATTAAATTTGCACGCAGTTACCACTGGATTTTGCTAAAGATTGAACCTGACTATGGAAGGGTTCAAATCTTTGACTCGATGAATAAACCACTTAATGAATACCAAAGCATCCTTGATGTGATGGATAGGTAATTTCAATCATTACGGCATTATATCGGTCTCTTTCGTTCATCTATAACTCATCTATTCATTTTGTTTGCTCGGCAGTGTTTCGAAACGGTTTATACGCACAGTTAAAGGTGAATGGAAAACTGAGCTGATTTACCGTCAGATCGAGGTAAGTCGTACGAGCTAGGTCCACATATACCTTTAATTCTAGTTTCAAATACCATTAAGTATATCAATCTTGATATGTCACTGACTAAAATCTATTCTCGTAAAGTGTGCGAGGCAGCCTTCGGGGACTAATCTATGTGCATACTATACTTGCGAGAACCTTCGTGCGCAGGTCACTGAAGGAATTGATTTTCAAACAGTAAGTAAACAATATACTGACAAATTCATTTTATTGGCATCAATTTTGTTATGATGATTCATATTCATATTGTTCTTCTTCTTCGTAGTTCGAAGCAAAGCGGAATCGGCTCTCACCGACTGAACGCGTAGTAGGAATTCAAGAGGAATTAGCCGGATTTCTGCTTGAACATGTCATTAACCCAAAGGGTGAATTTCATGCCGGTTTCGATTAGACAATGTTTATAATTAAACACAAGTCGTGATCTTATGTGTGTGAACAAGTTGTATATATACTTGTATGCATGTATATGCTCGGTGAACCAAATATATTATATATATGTATCGTTTTATATATTATGTTGTAATGGTGTATGAATAAGTATATAAGAAAACTTGTTTGAAATGAATCAAACAATTGAATGGAGCAAAATACAAATATACCCTAAACCTTAAACCCCTAAATAACAATTGAAATCCAGAAAAATAAAGAAGCAACAGAGGCTGCCACGTGTGGACACTTTAGTCCCGGTTCTTAACACGAACCGGGACTAAAGAGCTACGCCCACGAGCGCCTGGACCCTGCCACGTGGTCCCTATTTAGTCCCGGTTCGTATAGCAACCGGGACTAAAGATAGGGCATCAGTCCCGGTTGGTTAGTCCCGGTTGCGCAACCGGGACTGAAGGCCCATACGAATCGGGACTGATGCCCTGTTTTCCACTAGTGGGTATACACAACTGTTATACCCATCCAGAGCATGTGATCCAGAATATTGAGAAAGATGGAGCAAGACGTGACTCCACAAACTTGCCTCTCGTCGTGGACGTACGTGACTCCACGACGCTTCAAGGTTTCCTGTCCGACGGCAGCGGCAGGCAGTGTTGGCGGTGGCGCAGCTAGAGATGTCAGATGTAGCCTGGCATGCGTGTGATCGGGCGTGCCAAACCCAAGGGTCGACCTACGTCTTGCTTCCGGCAAAAGCATCGGCGGTGAAGTGGAGGAGGCCGCACACAGATAGCTAGGTCTTTTTTTCTTCACATGATCGCTAGGGCATGGCGGCATATGGCGAAACAAAGGAGAGGAGGCATAAGCGCTTCTAGTAGAGTCCGTTTGCGTGACTACTTAGAATTATCTAACGTCTACAAATGACTCACGCCTAATCGGATGGATGATTTTTGTTATTACCTGAGAGTTAACGTAGAGGCTTCTACGGTGCCTCCAATTATTAAATATAAGATTTATCTTACTACCAAATTTTCTTGGTCTGTCAATAGAATTTATCTGATGAGTATAAGGAGATCATAACTATTATATACTCCAGCTTTATTTGCCGAGATTTAAGGTTGATGTTGATGAGTGCTACTCCAAACAAAGAACTGATCTCAAGCTATCCTGGAGAACACCTAGCCACCAACTATCCACGTGGGAGTTCATATCCTCTTAAATCTATGCCTTTTTCTTCAGCAAAAAAGAGCACATGATTGGTCTGTACAAATTATTTTTATTATAATGTCTCTATCTTTGTTGAAGAACTTATTATGACATGAACCATTTAGATCAATAGATTCTGACACGGGTTAGATTCTTGGCAACAAACTTATTTGGTTCAGGTTGATAATTTGCGCATGAGCCAAATTCTGGGTTTTCTGACCATGCGAGATTGCTGCTGGTGCTCAGCTTGCTTTATTTAGGAAGCACGGAGATTAGTACTTGAAATGGATATAATTAGGCAGGCAAGCATATAAATGAGGTATTTCACTCCTTAATGGATGATCAATGACTAATTTATATCTTTGTTTGTCACCCATTCAGTTTCAGTCAGATTAAGAAACTGGGATTTTTTTTTTACTTTGAAGCCCTGTTTTTCTTTCCTGTTTGTAGAGATGGTTTTTATTTTAAACTTCTGCAAAGTAGCACACCTACTTCAAATCTTGAAAGAGGGTTTGAAAGACTGATTCGTACTTTATAATTGTACTTTGAGGGTTCCATAGATTCTATTATGTGGGGTTATGGACGTACTAATTTCTAGATATTTAATCCCCAGTACAATTGAAAAATGTGGGTTTATAGGCAACCCACATAAAAGCAGCTAGGGCTTACTAATAAAAAAGTTACAGCCCCATTTGTTTTGAATGTAACCTGTAGTTTAATAATTTTTTCAAGGATACGTCCTGGATAGACGTATCGGTTTCATAGAAGAAGAGGCCAAGAGGCCTAAGTACAGCGCGGTCGACATAGACGTCGAGAACGCAACTCCACGCTGTCTATTAGGATAGCAAAAACACACATACCTATCCATGGAGGCTAACCCGGCCCTGAAGAGACCGGCATCTCTCCACACCTCGGCCTCAGCAAGAATCTTTTGAATAACTGAACCCGAAGAGGGGGTCACACCCTCAAACACAATGTTATTGCGGTGCTTCCACAAGCACCAGCACACCAGCGCGATGCCTGTCCAGAAGTCTCGCAGGTCGTCTTTCCTCCCATGCCAGGATCGCAACCAATCTACAAATGTGGCCATCTGTGTTGGAAGAGATAATTTGACTGTATCTCTGACGATAACTAATGATCTGATATGTTATGTTGGTATAAATTGATGCTGCTGGGTTCATATTCAGTAGAACTTCCTTATTATGAAATATAGGTTGTTCCGTGGTTATTATTAAAATGTTGTTTTATATGCAATTCCGCTAGGTTCATATTCAGTAGCACTTCCTTATTATGAAATATCAACATGCATGTGAACACGATCATTTTATGTATTATGTATTATTTTCTTTTAGATTATTACATGATTTAGGAGGATTTACTTTTCTCTAGAGCTTCTGGACTAATACAAAAAAATGAACTGGCATGGATTGGAAAACAAAATCCTCTATAGTTATATGATCTCCTTTTCTTTTTATGTTCCAGTTGATAAAATGTGTTTTTATGTACATATGTAATACAAAGATGCATGGATTGAATTAGTTATTCTAAATTGAAAGATGAATGATCCACTATATATGGTACAACATAATCTCTTTGGCATATTAGTAAAGCAAAATTTATGAGATTTTACTTTGTTATTTCAAGACCCATGGTGATGTTTGTGGCTAATCCATGATAGGGTTTAATTTATTGAGGATTTTTCTATAATGCTAGATTATATATATATAACATATTAAATAAAAGTGCTCCTAGATCTACATTATGCCAAGATGCTATGCAGGCGGGTTGGGCGAAACCGACCTGTTTGTCTAGTGTATCTATATGCTTTTTAGTGTGTAGGTTCACTTATTTTGCTTCTAACCTATACACTAATAGATGTCTAGATACATGTGTATCAAAAAAGCTAAAAGCTAAAACATCTTATATCTTAGAACGGAGAGATTACATTGTATGTAAAAATATGTATTCTATCTTTATACGAATATAACTAATCCAAGAAAATACGATAATATTAATTCTAAATAGAAGTGTTATTAAAAAGGAGCTAACAGAAATCCAAACATTGAGATTTGCATAAGCACAATAAAAAAAGAAATTTTAGAGAGAGATTTAGCTCAGTTGCTAGTCATGGTCGCTCCCTTGCAAGTAAGCTTCACGACTCCATAGAAGACGGAAATTCGTTATCTACTAGTGCAGACGTGCAGTTGAGATGGCGTTGGCGATGCCATCTCCACAGTGACAGAGGTCGATGCCTCTTGGACCCCCTGTTCTATTGAGTTACCCAGGTCTGACGCGGGCGTGTCGTCCTCCGGCGAAGAAGCGGCGTTCAACTCCGAGCTGGCGCGCACGCTGAACGGAGTCGTCCCGCCACTCGTCGAGCTCTCTCCGATCCATCTTGGTGTCCGATTTGCGGCCTCGCAGCCGTTCCTCAGGGATTCCTCGCTGTGCATCTTGAAGGTGGGGGACCGGAGGTCCTTTGTGTCGTAGTGTTATGATCCGCTTGTCTGAATCTGTCTGAATACTGCAAAGTGTCTTATGGTGTTTTCTAGTTCAGTTAACGGACGAACGAGATTGAAAGATAACGATTCGTTTATGAAGATCCGACGACTCAAGTTCAAGTGGCAGGTGGCCGTTTCGCGCCAACGTCGTCTTCTCTATCAAGCCTGAAGCTGTCGCTGTTGCCCTGTTAACTTGTTTTCCGTCCATTCTCTCCGTTGCATCCGAGCTATATAACCCTGGATTGTAACCTAATCGAATATTCGTATGCAATACTATCCTAGCGCCGCCGCCGCCTTTCGGCTCGGCTCCTATCCCTTGCGTTCTCTGCTTTCTCACCTGTTTTTCCTCTGATTTACCCTCTAAGTTTCTGAATTACTCTTGTATCTGCGATCGTTGTGTTAGATTCCTACCTCGGAGTATTACATGTGGTATCGGAGCAGTGATTCTGGCTTCGGATTAGCGGGCAGCAACTAGATCTGGCGAGGGTTTAGAAACTTGTTTTCTTGTAAAATTCCGCAGCTGATTTTCTTGTGGTGCTAGCTACCGAGGGTACTGTGGAGGCGATAAGGAGTAGAAGGACTAAGGTCTGGTTGGGGAACAAATTGTTCCTGCAGTAAAATCTCAAGACCAGTTGCTTCCTCCTGCTGGAGATGGGGAAGAAGGCAAACACTACATCGGGCGAAGCAGAAGGAGAAGTTCACTACGTCACAAGGGAGGAGTTTGATGAATTTGCTTCAGAAGTGCAGAAAAAGTTGGATGCTTTTGTTCTTGGGCAGACCGAACTTGCCAACGTTCAGGCTGACACAAGTGAGAATATGAACAAATTGCAAGCAGAAACCAACAACAAGATTGATCGGTTGACAGAATTAGTCACCACTCTCACTGTGAGGAACTCGACACCACCTGACTTCAGAGAGAATTTGGACAATGATAGAGGGTCAAGTGTTAATGACAATTTTGTGGGGAGCAGTCCACTTGGACCAGCAAGAACTCAAGGGCTGTTGGGACACTCACAGGCACAGGAAAACAGGCCTCCCACCACTAACACACAAGGTATCTTTGCTCCTGTGTTCACCAATACAGTAAGGACTACAGTTCCTTTACTTGCCAACAAGGAGCCACCTCTACTCGACACCCCACCAGGTAACAGGACCATGGATGGGCTGGGACATGTTTTCACCACTGCCCCTCTGGCCAACCGAATTGGACTCCTAGAGAGGGGAAGCTAGCCACAACAGTTTCCAATTCCCATAAGCATGCAAAACCCTAGAGTTCAGCCTCTACAGCAAGATTTCTATCAAGGAGCCAATGGCCCAGGGCCAAGACAAAGGCACCTTCAATTTGATGAACAAGATTTAGACTACTGCAACAGAGGCAACCAGATGGGGAGGAGAAAAAGAAACCAGAACCTGGAGACACAAACTTACCAGACTAGGCAGTTTGCTAAAGGGCCAAAAATGGACTTCCCTGAGTTCAATGGTGATTAGGTGGAAGGATGGATTAAAAAGGCAAATAAATATTTCAAGCTAGCCCAAACCCCAGATTACCAGAGGGTGGAGATTGCTACCTTGTACTTTACAGGTAGAGCTGACACTTGGTTGGATGGGTCTGGCGTTGACACTGAAGAAATATCTTGGATAAGCTTTTGCAGGAAACTAAAGAAGAGATTTGCTGAGCAATCTGAGTATGATGTAATTGCTGTCTTCCACAAGATACAACAAGTGACAACAGTGAATGCCTACATTAATGATTTTGAGGGAACGTTAAGGGAAGTAAGGAAGGATAATCCTGAGCTGCCAAAAAGCTACTTTGTTAGAAGTTTTGTTACAGGGCTCAAGGACTATGTGCAAAATCGTACTCAAGTGCAGAGGCCAGATAGTTTACATGAAGCATACTGGTTGGCTAGGAGATTTGAGCAATCCTACCCATTCAAGAAGAGCACCACAGGGTACTCACCAGGTTTTCAGAAACCTTTCACCAATAATCCTGGCAAGACTAGCACCTATAAACCAGTCAAAGCTACTGTCACACCAGCAGAAACTAAGGTGGAAGCTAGCACTCCTGGGCAGAAAAGTGATAAATGCTTCAGGTGTAATGAGAAATGGTATCCTGGCCATAAGCTACACTGTAAAATGAACAGACAGATCAAGGCCATGATCACCTTGGAAGGTGATGAGGAGGACAAAAACTCAGGAATAGATCAGTCAGAAGAGGAAGCTGATCAAACTAAAGAGGAGGAAACTCAAACTACTGAGACTGCCCAGCTGTCAATGCATGCAGTCCAAGGTACCAATTCCAAAGTGAACACCTTTGCATTACATGTGTACATTGGAAAAGTGAAAGCAATGGCACTTGTAGATACAGGCAGCACTGGCACATTCATTGACTCCAAGTTTGCAGTCAATCACCATTTACCTTTGAGCACAGCCTCTGAATTAATAGTCCTAGCAGCTAATGGCCAAGAAATGCTTAGTCAGTCTCAGTGTGAGGGCTGCAAGTATACCATACAAGGAAGGACCTTCTGTTCTGATTTCAGAGCCATCTCTCTCCAAGGATATAATATTGTCCTGGGAACTGACTGGCTAGAACTTCACAGTCCAGTTTCATTTGATTTCAGGTCAACCATCAGGGGATTGTCTATTGAATACTATGGTAAAGAGAAAATCAAGTTCAAAGATGAAATTCAACACATCAGCCTATTGGTATCTGCTGACAGGCTACAAAGGATGATGGATAAAGGAGTCATGGGAGCTGTGGTTCAACTAAATCTCATCAGACCCCCAGGCATAAATAAAATGTCCACAGCCACAGAACCTGAAATTGCCAGGGTACTGCAGGAATTTACAGACATATTTGAAGAGCCTAAGGAGCTGCCACCCCCTAGAGACTGTGACCATGCTATACCACTCCAACCTGGGACTAAGCCAGTGAACATTAGGCCCTATAGGCTGCCTCATTACCAGAAGGATGCCATGGAGGATATTATAGAACAACTTCTAAAATCTGAATTTGTCAGGCATAGTGTTAGTTCCTTCTCATCCCCTGCAATTTTGGTTAGGAAGAAGGATGGCACCTGGAGGTTGTGTATTGACTACATGCAATTAAACCTCAACACCATTAAAAACAAATACCCCATACCAGTTATAGAGGACCTGTTAGATGAGTTGAATGGGGCTAAGTGGTTTTCCAAAATTGATCTCAGGTCTGGATACCACCAAGTGAGAATGTGTGAAGAGGATATCAAGAAGACTGCTTTTAGCACTCATTTGGGACACTATGAGTTTGTGGTGATGCCTTTTGGTTTGACTAATGCACCAGCAACTTTTCAGTCTTTGATGAACAATGTCTTGCAAGATTTCCTGAGGAAGTTTGTTATGGTTTTCTTTGATGACATACTGGTTTACAGCAAGAATTTGGAGGAACATAAGCAGCATCTGTCAGTAGTGCTGAAATGCTTACAGAGCAACAAGTTGTATGCCAAGAAGGGCAAGTGTGAGTTTGGCCAACAACAAGTGGAATACCTAGGGCACATTATCAGCTGCCAGGGAGTGGCCACAGATCCTTTGAAAATTGAAGCCATGCAAAAATGGCCCATTCCAACCAATGTCACTCAACTGAGAGGATTTCTGGGGCTGACTGGTTATTACAGGAGGTTTATTCACCACTATGGCATAATTTGCAAACCACTGTTCCAGGCACTGAAAAAGAATGGGTTCATCTGGGGAAGGGAACAGCAAGATGCTTTTGAAGCAATGAAGAGGATTATGTCCCAGGCACCTGTGTTGGCATTGCCTGACCAAAAGCAGCCATTTGTACTGGAGGCAGATGCAAGTGGGTTTGGACTTGGGGCTGTACTTATGCAGAACAGCAGACCAATAGCTTACATGAGCAAGGCAATAGGGCCAAGGGCTGCTAGAATGTCAACCTATGACAAGGAAGCACTGGCCATCATTGAATCACTCAAGAAATGGAAACATTATTTTGCTGGCTCTACCCTCATCATAAGGACTGATCAGCAGAGCCTGAAGTTTATTCAGGAGCAGAAACTAACAGAAGGAATCCAGCATAAATTGCTGGTAAAGCTTCTGGATTATCTTATATCTTATATCTTATATCTACTAATTGGAGGCACCATAGGAAGCATCACGTTAATCCTAGAAATCACGAATTTACGTCCATCGGATTAGCGTATGATAAGTCTACAACCATCGGATGAAGCCCTCTGCAACGCGACGCCCGTGAGTCGTAATCTCTTTGGTCTCTCCGCGTTTCCCTCAGAAGAAGAAAAAACAATAAAACAATCGTGGTCTCCTCCAAGATTTGACAGGAAAAGGCTACGTCCATCGGATTAGCGTATGATAAGTCTACAACCATCGGATGAAGCCCTCTGCAACGCGATGCCCGTGAGTCGTAATCTCTTTGGTCTCTCCGCGTTCCCTCAGAAGAAAAAAAAATAAAACAATCGTGGTCTCCTCCAAGATTTGACAGGAAAAGACGAATTTGAATCGGTGACTCCTAGCCCTGTTGTTCTTCATCGTCGGCATCACCCAATCTTTTCTCCCTGGTGTTCTCAAGCTCAAAGCTCAATTGCCCCATCATCAGTAACCAATTAAAAATTTCCATGGTCGAATCAGCCTCTTGCTGATCCCATACCGCTCTTCGAATCTCATCAGCTTCCAAAATTTAATGAGGCCGCAATCCAGCTGCTCATCTTGATCGTAGACGGATCAATCCCCACAATAATTCAAAGCAGATAGGATGTCTGCCATCCTCAGACCTCAGGGTACTACAGCGGACTCCTCCCAACAATCATCTGACCCTCCATCCATTACGAAGCAGAGTGTATGTCTACCGGCTGGTGAATCGTTTACCCATCACGATGCAGCTTGGCATGGTTTTTGACTTTTGAGTGGTAGCCATTGGTGCCCTACACGTAACGCTCATTGGATAGTCATGTTGAAAAATTTGTTGGTACTCACCCACGCACAACGTTTTTATAGATAGTCATATGTATTCCTGATGTTTTGGCCTAGAATTCAGATTGATAGTTCTTCTGTTGTTGCCAATATACTATGTCTGCTGAAATAAAAGTTTGCTAATATTTTTAGGCTTTCAGCTATGCTGCTGTTGGGAGTGCTCAGTTTGTTGGACTCGCTCTCCTTGCTATAACCTTGCAGAAGCTACATCTTCTATTTTTTTATGTTGGCCATATACTTGCTGAAATTAATGATAGATAAAAGTGCAGTCTGATTGATGAGAAGATGCAAGTTCTGCTATCCAAGACTCCATGGTCTACAATAATAGTGTAATCCATTTTACTGGCAATATTATCCAAGTGCTCCTAGGCAACATACTGGTAATAATAGTGGAGTAGCGTACGGGCACCATGGAGCCCTGTTTTGTATTTTTTCGAAAATTAACATTTTAAAATTTCAAAAAATTCCAATCTAAAATTCTAGATGTTGCTATTGACATATTCTATGGCCATGCAAAATCTCAATGTGAAATAATCTGTATTTCAGCCTACACAAAAATGAGAAATACTAATCAGCTGAGAGATTTTTGAATTCTGCACTGTTCACCATCTCAGATCTGAGAATTTGTCTTTTTTACACAGTCTAAAATACATAACATTTCAGGTTGATTTTTTGTAAACAAGTATAAGTCATAATTATCTACATGCATAATTTTTTTCTGATTTTTTTGAAACTATAAAATGTCAATTTCAAATAAATTTAAAAAACAGGCTCCATAGTGCCCGAGTACCAAAACGACGTACTCACATGCCTGCTCTCTTCTGCTCTTGGTAGGAGATCGGTGGTGATGGCACCTTTGTAGAAAATGTAATAACTTAGAATTCTTTGACATTGTTATTTCGCAACTTGATATTACCAGGTTGTAGTTAATCGAACATCAACTTTTTATTCTTTTCGTCTCTTAATTTTTAAAGATTTAAAGATTTTTTTCTGATGCAGCATCCCCCAGTGTGATGAAGCCCTATGTACAATTTTTTCCAGGGAAACGCAACGTGACGCTGCCGAATTGTATTTTAGAAACCCAACTGGAAAACCTACAACTCCAAGAAAATTATATCTAATTATTATGTTTTATTTGATATAGTTAATTATACACTTCCAATTATTCCTTAGTGGTACACATCGTATGCATGTTGGCGTTGGAGTATCTACTTAGAGACAAGTTCATGAATGTTATTTTAAATGTAAATGAAATAAGCTAAGGTAGTTCTTTCAATTGTATTTGCAATTGGCAACAGATATTTTATGGATACATTCTTCATGACGGTGCTAAGCATCGAGCAAATGCCCCTTGATAGAAAAATAGAAGAAAGATTAACTAATTAAACAGCCTGACTCTTTAGGATGTGATTGTCTTTTAAAAGGAGATGCCCCTAAATAAAAAATAGAATTAATATTTGAAAGTACCTTCTCTGTAGCCAGTTGTGGAACCTATGTAGTTCTAACATTTTAAGGTTCACAATTGTTTTGGATACATGCTTAATGTAACATAAAAGTTTTTAATGTACGAGTACCATGAATAAATGTCGTATTTCATGTGCACTATATACTATGGTCTATTAAAAGATATGTAAAAGAAATATTAAGGTACATTAAAGAAAATGCTAAGTTCTTCCAAAATATAGGTAAAAATTATGGTGTTATAGTGATGTATTTCCCTTGCACACCCGTAACTAAAAAATATATCATGTTGCAAATAATAAAACCTTATGTGTTATAGTGATGTATTTCTTAAATAACTAGCCCGTGCAGGTGCACGGGATGATGACTAGTATATATTTACTAATTAGAGGCACCATACAAGCCTCCACGTTAATCCTAAAAATCACATAAATATAGCCATTAGATCTGAATTCTACGCTTTGGATCATATCATGGAGTTTACCGAGAGTCCTGAAAGCTGACGAGTCCTTCTAAACATAAACGCCCCTTGAGGCTTATACGATCTCTACCATATTTGTTCAGATGCATACTAATACGCCTCCTAGAATACTTTTTAAAACCAAACGACTCCTTGAGGGCTATCCAATCTCTACCATATTATTTGTTGTCAAAAACAAGCTAGCTCCTGCATGTCTGTATCGCATAACTGATTCATGATGCTAATTAAGATCCACGCTGCCGACGCGAGCTTAGTGCTGGAGGGCGTCCGACTGGGCCGACTTGATTTTCGAGTTCTGTAACCCATCCGGTCCGTTGTTCGTCGCCTCGGATATACTTACAACATGGATGCATACTACATCAGAATCTACTCCAAGTATGCATGGCCATCGATACTTCTCTTTTTTATTTAGATGAATCAAGCATATAGACAGGAGTTTTAAAGCATTCATGGTGGATATACTGGCGGACACCAGCTATTGAAAGATATATGCAGAACCATATAATGGTGATGGTAGAGTTCAGGTTTAAAAAAAACATCGCTACGTGCACATGGTTTTACAGACATCTCCCTCTCTATCCATTAATTTTTACAAACTACCATGCATCTTCCGTGTGTGATCTCCATGTCTTTACATAATATGAAGTTTGTCTTCGCAGACTACTCTCTCTGGTCGACAATAAGTTTGGGCTGATTTAATATGGCTTAGTACAAAGTTGTACTACTAACTCAACGACAATTATTTATAGCTCGAATGTAGTACTACATAGCACCAGACGATTTACTCAAGTTCTTAGTCTGTGCCAACAAATGGCGCCGTAGCTTCTTTTATCTATAGTGGGTTGGCTCGATCGTATAATCATGTTGGCTACCCTTGCAAGCAGCTTGCAACCAATTCAGGCATAAAACAAGAGCTATTAATTAAATTTCGACAACAAAATTTCAAGATATTATTGGTTCTATCCTTAATGAGGATATATTTGACATCATAAAAGAATCGTCATTCTTACATAAGGGTGTTTCTATTATTATGAGGTCACTCTAAGTTAGTGTTTTAGGAAGCTCTTTTATATTTCAATACAGGAGTCTAAGATATGGCCTATCTAGAAGCCTTTATGGATACAATGTTTTTTGCCCAATATTAGAAATTTAAAATTAACAAAAATAAGAGTATCATGAACATTTCGAAGACACAATATGCAATCATAGTTCTAAATAGATGACCACCTAGAAAATTTACAGCCGGTGTTAGGGAATTAGTAATCTTATAATTTTTTCAATTTAGGATATTAAAGTTATCTAATACTAATTAGAGGCACCATACAAGCCTCCACGTTAATCCTAAAAATCACATAAATATAGCCATTAGATCTGAATTCTACGCTTTGGATCATATCGTGGAGTTTACCGAGAGTCCTGAAAGCTGACGAGTCCTTCTAAACATAAACGCCCCTTGAGGCTTATACGATCTCTACCATATTTGTTCAGATGCATACTAATACGCCTCCTAGAATACTTTTTAAAACCAAACGACTCCTTGAGGGCTATCCAATCTCTACCATATTATTTGTTGTCAAAAACAAGCTAGCTCCTGCATGTCTGTATCGCATAACTGATTCATGATGCTAATTAAGATCCACGCTGCCGACGCGAGCTTAGTGCTGGAGGGCGTCCGACTGGGCCGACTTGATTTTCGAGTTCTGTAACCCATCCGGTCCGTTGTTCGTCGCCTCGGATATACTTACAACATGGATGCATACTACATCAGAATCTACTCCAAGTATGCATGGCCATCGATACTTCTCTTTTTTATTTAGATGAATCAAGCATATAGACAGGAGTTTTAAAGCATTCATGGTGGATATACTGGCGGACACCAGCTATTGAAAGATATATGCAGAACCATATAATGGTGATGGTAGAGTTCAGGTTTAAAAAAAACATCGCTACGTGCACATGGTTTTACAGACATCTCCCTCTCTATCCATTAATTTTTACAAACTACCATGCATCTTCCGTGTGTGATCTCCATGTCTTTACATAATATGAAGTTTGTCTTCGCAGACTACTCTCTCTGGTCGACAATAAGTTTGGGCTGATTTAATATGGCTTAGTACAAAGTTGTACTACTAACTCAACGACAATTATTTATAGCTCGAATGTAGTACTACATAGCACCAGACGATTTACTCAAGTTCTTAGTCTGTGCCAACAAATGGCGCCGTAGCTTCTTTTATCTATAGTGGGTTGGCTCGATCGTATAATCATGTTGGCTACCCTTGCAAGCAGCTTGCAACCAATTCAGGCATAAAACAAGAGCTATTAATTAAATTTCGACAACAAAATTTCAAGATATCATTGGTTCTATCCTTAATGAGGATATATTTGACATCATAAAAGAATCGTCATTCTTACATAAGGGTGTTTCTATTATTATGAGGTCTCTCTAAGTTAGTGTTTTAGGAAGCTCTTTTATATTTCAATACAGGAGTCTAAGATATGGCCTATCTAGAAGCCTTTATGGATACAATGTTTTTTGCCCAATATTAGAAATTTAAAATTAACAAAAATAAGAGTATCATGAACATTTCGAAGACACAATATGCAATCATAGTTCTAAATAGATGACCACCTAGAAAATTTACAGCCGGTGTTAGGGAATTAGTAATCTTATAATTTTTTCAATTTAGGATATTAAAGTTATCTAATATAGTAAAATATTCAGATCAAAAATATATTTTTGATGTGCGCCTTAGAGTTAAAATCTTATATATATTTACTAATTGGCAACAGTCTCCATGCTAATTCTAGAGAACAATTAATAGCCATTAGCTCTGAATGAAATACAAATCGTGTGAAGCACTAAGATATCAGTAATAAATTTAATTCACTAGAATGTGATGATCTGACCTAAAAAAATACACGTAAAAGTACCTAATTAGAACTGATCACATGCACATGAACATCATTCAATTGTGTTTTTCTGAAAACCAAGTAAAAAAATACATAGTTTTAATACAAACACACTGAAAACAAGACTTGGTGGGGTTTGAAGTGTGGCATTTTAAATTCAAAACTTTAAAATTATCATTACATGTTTTGAACACAAAAATGCACATGATTATCATATAATTGTGTTTTGAAATATTAATATGTATACTAAGATTTTTTAAAATAGCTAGCCGTGCAGGGGCACGGGTTAATGACTAGTGATTATAAAGTGGAATACAAGAAAGGAAGAGAGAACAAGGCAGCAGATGCACTGTCCAGAGTTGATCACAGCCAACAACTGGCTGCTATCACTACTGTCATCCCAGCTGGGTAAATGAGGTGCAAGGGAGCTATACCAATGATGAAAGGTGTACTGAATTGCTAGCTAAACTAGCACTAGACCCAGACTCAGAACAACAATATACCCTGAAGAATGGTATTTTGAGGAAAAATGACAAAATCCACATTGGAGAGCATGGTGATTTGAGGAAGCACCTGATAACTAATTTCCATAATACTGCTCTAGGAGGACATTTAGGATAACAAGCCACTTACCAGAGACTCAAGTTGGTTTTCTACTAGCCAGGACAGAAGAGGGATGTTATCAGCTATGTTAAAGAATGCCCTATCTGCCAGAAAAATAAGTCTGAGCACACCCCATACCCAGGATTGTTACAACCCCTACCAGTACCAGTACAAGCCTGGACACACATCAGCATGGATTTCATTGAGGGCTTGCCTACTTCTAATGGAAAGAATGTGATTCTAGTGGTAGTGGACAGTTTCACAAAATATGCCCACTTCATCAGTTTAAGCCACCCCTATTCTGTTAGACAGGTAGCACAGCTGTGTGTTGATCGTGTGTATAAGCTGCATGGGTTACCTTCAGTCATAGTCTCTGATAGGGATAGGATATTCACCAGTGCCTTGTGGCAAGAATTACTCAAGGCCACCAACATCAAGTGGAACATTAGCACCTCCTACCACCCACAGACAGATGGTCAGACTGAAAGGGTAAATCAGTGTCTTGAGGGCTACTTAAGGTGCATGACATTTGAAAACCCTAAGAAATGGAATCAATACCTTTCTTTAACTGAGTGGTGGTACAACACTGTATACCACACAGCCCTGGAACAAACACCCTTCCAAGCACTATATGGGTTTCCACCCACACAGGTCACTGAGGCAATATTACCTGGGCATATCAGTGAAGAAGCAAGGGGCATTCTGTAGGACAGGCAACATGCTACTCAAATAATCAGGAAGAGTTTGCTGAGAGCCAAGGACAGAATGAGAAAGTATACAAATAGAAGGAGGAAGGAAAGGGAATTCCAGGAAGGGGAACATGGTATATCTGAGGATTCAGCCATACAGGCACACTTCCCTGAGCTTGCACAGGTCATTGAAGTTGCATTCTAAATACTATGGGCCTTATAGAGTGTTAAAGAGGACTGGGGAGGTAGCCTACAGACTCCTATTACCACCTGGTACTCAACTGCACCCCGTTTTCCATGTCAGCCAGCTCAAGAAACACATAGGAGCTAAGGTAGTGCCTAGTCCTAATTTACCTCTAGTGGATGATGAGGGAAACATCAGAGTGGCACCAGAAGTGATCTTGGCCAGAAGGGTCATTCCCAGAAACAATGAACCTGTGGCTCAGTGGCAGATCAAATGGGTAAATCTACCGGTGGAGGCAGCTAGCTGGGAAGATGTCACTTTCATTCAAGCAGTGTTTCCTCAGTTTCATTCTCGTGGAATAGAATGATCTCAAGGGGTCTGTCTGAATCCTGCAAAGTGTCTGATGGTTTTCCAGTTCAGTTAACGGACGAACGAGATTGAAAAGTTCAAGTGGCAGGTGGCCGTTTTGCGCCAACGTCGTCTTCTCCATCAAGCTTGAAGCTGTCGCTGTCGCCCTGTTAACTTGTTTTTCGTCCATTCTCTCCATTGCATCGGAGCTATATAACCCTGGATTGTAACCTAATCGAACATCCATCGAATATTCGTATGCAATACTATCCTAGCGCTGCTGCCGCCTTTCGGCTCGGCTCCTATCCCTTGCGTTCTCTGCTTTCTCACCTGATTTTCCTCTGATTTCCCCTCTCAGTTTCTGAATTACTCTTGTATCTGCGATCGTTGTGTTAGATTCCTACCTTGGTGTATTCGACAGTGGCACGCTTCCGGACTCGGCGGTGCCCCCCGCTGCCCGGAGCTGGTCGCGCTCGCTGTACGCGAAGGTGGCGATGTACACAAGGAGCATGAGGCCGGAGGCGACGCCTGTCAAGAGGAACAGCCCGCCAAAGCTCTTGAATTTCAGGTTGGACGAATAGGGGCCGATGTCGGCGCTGCTCTGGCGCAGGCATGCATCTGGCTCGCCGAACCACGCCTTCTCGATCCCGAACATCTTCTCCCCTTCCGCCAGCGTCAGAATACCCCGCGACACATCCCCCGTCAATTCTAAATCTCTCAGGAACACCTGGGGTTCAATTCAACAATTTAACACAAATGTAGTATATGTATATCCTAAATCTTTGTACGTAGTGATTGAGATTGAGGTGAGCTTACAAATCCGAAGCCGTCGGTCTTGTAGACGGGGCCGACCATCATGTAGTCATGGCAGTACTGCGACAGGAAGAGCTTGAGGTAGGGGATCTCGTCGAACACCGCGGTGACCCCGCCGTTGGCAGAGCCTCTAGACAGCACGTCGGCGTATCCTTCAGAGGAGTTGTATGTCCTCATCCTGCGCCCGTCAAACCCCATTTTCTCGAGGGAGGATTTGATGAAGCTGCCCTCCTGGTACCCGATGTAGTGTCCGCCTCTTTGGAGCTCGCTCACGTCGTTCGCCGTGGGCAGGAGCTTCTGGACAGTAAGAATTGACGCCAGACTCGCCGTGTAGCTCGACGTCAGGATCAACACGACAAAGACCCACATGATCACAATGAACCTCGAGAGGTTGCTCTGCAGCTTCTCCCCTGAAAATTAACAGGCTCTGTTAAGAAATTACGCCATCAATCATGTTCACAGAACTTGGAAAATTAGCAAGGTTCCTACTGTGTGAGAAGCTAAGGGTTGAGAAGGCGAAGTAGAAGATGAGGCCGAACTGCTGCCAAGGCGTGCCCCGGAACTTGGTGTTGATCCGATGCTCGATAACCCACACCACAAAGCTAGTGAAAATGAAGAAGGCGAGGCTGGTGAGCCAGAGTTCAGTACTCAGTGGATGCACAAAGATCCACATGTTGGAGCCCATGTCCTTCTTCGTCGCCACAACCATCGACCAGCCTGACTCTGAGAACGGCATGGTAAAGTCCGTCACAGCCATCCTGCTCGCCGTGATGGTTACATCTCCGACGATCATGTCAACTTCCTGCAAGTATAACCATCACTAATTAGTAACACATCCATTTTCTGAAACTGGTAGGTCGATCATGTGTACTAGTTCTGTGTTATGGTACTCACCTGATGGTGCACCATGTCCACAAGCTTGTCGTAAGAGTGCGAGCTAACAATTTGTGGCACGTACTAGTAGCTCACCGGGTAGGGCAAATTCTTCATGACCTCGTCGAACACGTCGATGCAGTAGCCTGTGATCTTTGTCTCTCCGGTTGTCGAGTTCACGGAGACGTCCACAAAACTCCTTGAACCCGTTCTTCACCGGGACGACGACTCTGAGCATCCTCCCATTTGACGACACCACTACCGGAGATCCTGCCTATGCCGTGTGCCTGCGACACGTGGCGAAAGAGGAAAAGCCCACGGCAAATGTTTCACCGTGTGTTTGCTCTCGGCAAACAACACACGGCAATGAACGCCACGGCGAACTGCCTATGCCGTGAGCATCTCCGAAAACCCACGGCGAAATTTTTGCCGTGTGCTGCCACCGCACGCACGGAAAGTAAAGCGCCTAACGCCTTCCAGACGTCGACGGAGGCCCGGGGTGGGCCGGGAGTGCAGTTTGCCGTGGGTTTAGGGTTTGCCGTGAGCCTACAGCTAGAAATTCAGGTGACAGTTTGCCATGAGCTCGAGTTTGCCGTGTGCTCGACGGTCGACAGTTTGCCGTGGGTTTAGGTTTTGCCGTGAGCCTGCGCATTTTTGCCGTGTGCTCACCGTTGACGTGTGACGTGCCTTTGCCGTGTGCTCGTTGTTGCCGTGTGCCATGCCTTAGCATTTTGCCGTGTGCGTTTTCTATGCCGTGTGCCAGACATCCCAGGTTGGCAGCAGATCAGCAGCTAGTAGGGCACAGGTTGTCGACGTGTGGCATGTTTGCCGTGTGCCAGCACACGGCAGAGGACATATGGTTTCATTGCCGTGTGCTAGCACACGGCAAAGCCCCAGTTTTTCCACATTTTGTTATGTATTTGCTTGAATCCCTGCAATTCAAATGTAGATAATAGGGATTTCTATTTTCGTGCCCTCGGGTCCTTAGTTGTGCTCAGTTTTCCCCAGCCGCTTAGTTTTTCCTCAGTTTTGGCCAAGCCCTTGTCTGAAACTCTCACAAGGAGCTCGGACGGGAGAAATCCCGTTAAGTTGACCGTTGGTTGGTGCTGGCAAGTGGGGCCGCTGTTGGTGCCCCGCAGTGGACACGCCTCCACTTATCCAGATCATCGTGGGACTTGCAACTTGTCCACGTTAGCGCGCCGGACCCACAACTTACCCAGGTGCCCGTTGCAAAATGGGAGCCCGAGCCAGCCCCGCGCCCGCGCTCGTGCCCGTGCCATTGCTTCCCCCTTCTTTCCCCGCGCCCCATTGTTCTTCTTCTCCGCCAGCGGCAGCCCTTCTCCGGCAGGCGGGTGATGTCTAGTTTCTCTTCGACCTCCCGTTCTTCATGGCCGCAGTATGGACCCGTGCCTTTGACAAGATGCCCTGATTGCCCACGCCAAGAGCCTCTGAAGCGGTCGATCTGTAAGACGAACGACAACGGCAACCGTGGACGTGAGTTCCTTGCATGCGAGAGCTTGCCATATAGAGAGGGGGATAAGGTTAGATATCGCTCCAATTGCTCTGTTTTCTCTCGATTTTCTTGTTATTCCCTCGAATTTGGGATTTAGGGTTCACGTTGTTGTTTTCAGATCCTGAAGAAATGCAGGTATTTTGAGTGGATCGATGTGTACGTTCAGAGGCTTAAATTGCAGGAATCAATTGGCGGTATTGGGGAGCGCAATTTGGGAGGGGGGGGGTACTTGCTGTAGAGAATGCGGCGGAGAGAGGGGCCGTCCCGATTATGCCTAATGCTCCCAATGCAGAATTGGTGGAAGTGAAGGGAGAACTGAAGAAAATGAACAAGCAGTTAAAGCAGCTGATCGAGTTGAAGAAGCAAGCTAATCTGATGGCTGGTTGTTTTTTTTGTTGTATAATTGCGATCGGATTCTTATCATTGCTCGTCAAGCGCTAGAAGTTGTTACAAGGGATCCCTTGTTACAAATCCATTATTCAGTTACATGTACTTGTAGTTGTTTTCAAAGTTAGTGTGTGCATTCACCGAAATTACCAAAAAAAATAGTGTTAGGGAATATAGGAATGCTAAAGATAGTTGATAATTGTTAGAGGGGTGACAAATAATGCATTCACCGAAATCCCACAAATATGTATGTCTCATGTTTATACCAAAATTATACCACTTTTGCGATGTTTCAAATAACCAAAACTATATCCCAAACTATATTCCCTAAAAGAAAAGGAATGCTAAAGAAAGTTGATAATTGTTAGAGGGGTGATAAATAATCCATTCACCGAAATCCCACAAATATGCCAAATATGTATGTCTCATGTTTCTACCAAAATTATACCATTTTTGGGCCGTTTCAAATTGCCAAAACTATATTCCCTAAAAGAAAAGGAATGCTAAAGATAGTTGATAATTGTTAGAGGGGTGATAAATAATTCATTCACCGAAATGCCCCAAATATGCCAAACATGTATGTCTCATGTTTCTACCAAAATTATACCACTTTTGGGCCGTTTCAAATTATGAAAACTATATTCCCTAAAAGAAAAGGAATGCTAAAGATAGTTGATAATTGTTAGAGGGGTGATAAATATGTATGTCTCATGTTTCTACCAAAATTATACCACTTTTGGGCTGTTTCAAATTACCAAAACTAAATTCCCTAAAAGAAAAGGAATGCTAAAGATAGTTGATAATTGTTAGAGGGGTGATAAATATGTATGTCTCTTGTTTACCACTTTTTAGTTTAACATTTTTAAATCGTGGAAAATAATGCATAAATAGAGGGAATATAGTTACGTGGCAAAATAATCCATAAATGCACACGGATCGACTCCACCAACCGTTTATCCACCGACAGACAGAGAGAGAGGGGTGGCCACGAAGAGAGAGAGAGGGGTGGCCATGAAGAGACGGATACGGGTATACTGCCCGTTAGATCAGTGGATCAACGGTTGGTGGAGTCGATCCGTGTGACAACTGCTCAACCAATCAAGATAAGTTTGGGTTTCTGTGAGCATTTGTGACAGTACTTGAGGGCAAAACTGAGTAGTACTAAGAAACCAAGGGCACGTAAATAGTAAATAGACTAAGGGATTCAAACAAAATAATTACAAAATGAAAAATGCGTGTTTTGTACAATATAATTCATATTGGGCTATATCAAATTATTTGTAATTCAAATATACATGAGTGTGACAATTATGGCCTCATTTAGACAAACTATGTTTTGGGGAAGATGTTTTGCAAAGGGGTTTGAGTGGAAAACCATGCATCTTCATAGTTACTAGTGATTATGAGAAGTGGCAATTTGTGGTAAAACATGATTTATCTATATTTGTTAAGGTGGCAGGTTGCGTAGGAAGACTCCATGAGTAGGTGCCACTATGTTTTTATTTTTTTGGATTTTTGTGCGCATGAAATAACTCAATTAGCTATGTTAATCTCATTTGTTGACTCTCTGTTGACCAGCTACTTGAGGGTAGAACTGAGTATATTGCACTTGCCAGTCTAAGTACTCGAGGGGAAAACTGAGTACATATAAAATTTCTGTATAAGGCCCGAGGGTAGAACTGAGTACACCAAACGTCGAAGGGTTAGCCTCGTGTCGCGGTGCACGCTGCAGCCGTGCATAGCGGACGCGTGTTGCGGTACACCAAACGCCACCTTCGTCTTTATAGAGCCCCTCTTTCTCTCTCTCGACGCTTGCCCACTCTCTCATTCTCACTGCAACCGCCTCTCCTATCCCATCATCTTCTCCACTTCGCATCGAAAAAACCCCTAAGAAAAAACCCCGGCGATGGAGAAGCATGAGATGCCCATCGCCAACGTAGCCGCCGGCGCATCGGCCGCCGGCGCATCGGCCGCCGCCCCCGTCCAGGCCCCCGTCGCTGCTTCCGACGTAGGCGCCGGCGCATCAGCCGCCGGCGCAATGGCCGCCGCCCCCGTCCAGGCCTCCGTCCAGGCACCCATCGAGGCCCCCGTTGATTGGGACCTGTACGAAGACCCGTACGAACCAGTGCCGTACGTCGCGCCGGCGAACCCTACGACACCAGCATCGTCGACGACTACCCGGAGGTAACCCTTTGTTCCCTTGTTCTTATGCCATTTCAATCCTTTTGTATTAGATCTAGCGTTATTAGGGTTCGTCTGTTCCTAGTTCAATCCTTTTATGATAGATCTAGCGTTATTAGGATTAGTCTGTTCCTAGTTCAATCCTTTTATGATAGATCTAGCGTTATTATGATAGATCTAGCGTTATTAGTGTTTGTGATTTGCTTTTTTTAAGATTCGGTTAACTTATGTGAGTAATCAATCCCATCCGGTTAATTTGTGCCGATGATGATGAATATTTGGGCACAAATTGATTCAGGGTTTGGTCTGTGAACAATTGGTGTATACAAATTTGTTGTGCATGATCTTTGGTTCACTGACCCAAATCCTGGATATAAGTGTGTCCAATGTAACTGAGGCTTCTTTTTTTCGTGCCCATATTATCATGCATGATCTTTTGTTCACTCTCTGTTCCATCATCGCTGCAATTGACTCCGTGTTTTTTGATCTTTGGTGCTACGTGGCAGGTGCAGAGCAGCGACATCGACAGCGACGACGAGTTCTTCCACACCAAGACTCGTCACGTCCTCAGGAGGCTGCAGTCCGGCCATTACGATCGCCACTTTGCTCGAGGCGTTTACAGGTGCCCCTTCTGCAATAGGAGGCTCCGCGCCACCGACTTCAACTGCTTGGTGAACCATGCCGAATCCCTTGGCAGTGCCCCTGGCGGCGCTAGAGTTGGAACGACCGTGAACGTGCATGCGTTCATGGCCAAACACAAAGCACTTGGGATTCACCTGCGCAGCCTCCAAGCTTAATCCCATGTAAAATGTAGCTTATGTTGGATCTAGGGATCAGTAGTACGGTTGGATCTATCCTGAATATATATATATATATATATATATATATATATATATATATCGACGCGGATTTTCTAACCAGGGTGGTAGCTGTGCATAGACCTATCACCGTTGGATTCAACCCACCTCAAACTGTTGATAGACGGAAGAGTTCACGGTCCTCAGGCATATTACAAATGTGCCCACCGATCTATGTTTGAAAGTTGAGAGAGAAAGTTCTCCCTATCCTCTACGGCATATGACTGTCATAGTGCCAACCGATCTGTGTTTGAAAGTTCTCCTTATCCTCCATTTATATTTATCATGTGGATGTAATTTTTTTTGATTAAGTTTTCTCCAACAGAGACAGAGTATACACGAGATTTACGCAGGCTCATAATTTCCGTGTTTCATGCGAATCCAGAAAATCACAAAATCATGAAAACAATTCCTCATGTTTCCGTGAAATAAACTAGATGGAAAATAATAGAAGATATTTAACAGAAGTTTTCTTCATAATATTTTAGCCTTTACAAAAAACAAGGGATCTGATTAGGAACACACCCTGCACAAAAAAATCATCATCAAGCGGGTGAATCAAGTCCAGATGGAAAATTTACCATTAATTTAAATGAACATGTCATCTGAATCAGGAAAACACCATGTACAAAAAAGAACAACATGGGATCTAGATCGGGAACTCAAGAAATTTCAGATCAGTAACATGATACGTAGAGAGCACGGATCTAGAAAAAAAAACAGAATAAATCTTGAGCATCAAGTACAATCTGCAACACAAAACAGATTCGGATCCGCAAATACAAAGTATAAGGATCTACTCCTACAAAAAAAAAGGACAGGAACAACACCGGAGATCCATGGGGGCAGGATCTAATAGGTGGTCGTTGCCAGAGCTCCTCCGCCTCCATCCACCTGCGGGCTCGACAGAGCACGTGCGCAGGCCTTCTGCAGGGGAGTGTAGCGGGGCTCCCTTCCGAGTGCACCTGGAGATGCCACTGACCTGGGGATCCGGCGCCATGACCAGCCCCGCTAGCTGCACGACGAGATCAACCCGGACCTCCAATTGCGAGTCCCTTCCGCCCGGCATCCATCTGCCGTCCTTCCCTGCTGCCAGCTTTGATGGGAGAGCTTCAGCCTGCCCTATCGGGAACGGTACACTTTCTATAGAAATTCCAATGAAAATCGGTACACTTCCTATGAATCGGGAACTCTTAGAACCAGAAATCTTTTAAAAAAAGCAATCTGGATCTGGATTGGAAGCCAAATCCAGATCGAGAAAAAAGGCGTAACTCAAAAGCCATCATGGACCTGCTTCCCTCAAATGGTGAACCAATCCAGATCAAGAAAAAAGCCAAACTCAAAAGCTCAACAGGCTGACGATGCCCACTGACGGGGAATTAACAGAGGTGCTAGGGGATGCGTCCGGAAAGCGGGGGGCAGCAGGTGTGCCGCGTCGTGGAGGAGCAAAGCCGTCGTTTTGTGGAGGAGCAAAGCCGCCGCGCCGTGGACTGAGCGAGCCTAGGGCAGTGGCAGGGTCTGACGGTGGGCATTGCCGTGTTCGGGGAGGTATGGGGAGGGAGGAGTGGTGGACTGGCGGTGGAGAATGGGGATCGGGTGGGATGAGAGGAGGCTTTCGACCTGATTTCTTTGAAAAAACAACTACGGAGTGGGGTTTGGAACGTGCAAGGAGAGAGACACCAGTGCGGAACGGGGCTGGACGGAGATGCTAACGGCGTTAATTTGATCTACGGTGTAAAATACTCTATAGGCTAATTGAATGGTTGGATGAACGTGCACAGCTAGCCGGGTGGGTATTCCACTATTTCCCATATATATATATATATATGCTATGTTGGCTGCTGTATGCAGCTTATCCTATATTTTCTCGATTTATTATGCTGCTGTGAATTTATCCTCTACTAGCTTCTAGATTTTCTACTAGATTTGTTAACATATTGGGCAAAAAACGAGGGCCAAAAGGCAACAATCATTAAAGAAAGACAGAAATAGAAGCTTCTCTAGATTTGATACTAATTTGGTGAAAAGAGAGAGAACTGTTACAGAGAGAGAGGGGGGAAAAAGGCGCTCTAAAAAATGCCAATTTGGGCCGAGAGAGACAAAACCGAGCTCTCACGTATAACCAAACGCGGTCTCGTCCTATCCCACGCGGTTCCGTTCTACCAGCCCCACGCGACGCGGCCCCACACGACGCGGCCCCACACGTCAGCACAGAACGGTCAACTAAACGGCAACCCTCCCGTCCGAGCGTCTGCGAGGGGTTTCAAACTAGAGCGAGGGAAAACTGAGGAAAAGTTAAGCGGCTGGGGAAAACTGAGTACAACTAACGACCTAGGGGCACGAAAATAGAAATCCCTAGATAATAATATAACAGTTGCAAACAATAGCAGACGACAATATAACCTCCATAATACCACATATGGGCACAAATAGTGCATAGTACATAATACAAGCTCCATAATAAGTTCAAACATGATAAATAGTGCATAATACAAGTTCCAAGACCACAAATAGTGCATAGTAAGTTCAAACATCACAAATAGTGCATACTAAGTTCAAACATCACAAATATGTGCATAATACAAGCTCCATGTGAACCCAACACCGGAAGATCTACGAGTTCATCCTTCATGCACATCCTACAAGTTTGAAAGCAAAAACATGAGATTCACAAGTCATATGACATAGTATACATATGAAGTACTTTTGACAAGTGTTGTAACAATGCACATGGAAACTACAAGTTACTAAATGAACAGAGCAACTACAAGTGTTTGCAACAATGCACATGGAAATTACAAGTGTTGTATCTCTACCCTTAGCAAGTATTTTTGACAAGTAATATGTAAGAATAGACATGGCAACTAAAGTCACTAAATGGACATGGAAACTACAAGTCACTAAATGGACATGGAAACTAAGGGAAGATTGCGCTAAGTGTAGAAATTTGATAACTAAGTAGAATTTGAGATCTAACCGGGAGTCAAAGCCAGCGGGCGACGTGCGGGTTGTTGAAGCTAGGCAGTCCTCCCGTAGGAGGAGTCATCATGTCATTTTCATTCTGACCCGATGACCCACCGACCTCCGCGTTGTTGGATCCACCCAAGGCATGTAGCTACAAGATAGAAAATTGTGAGCCTAAGTCAATATTCACTAGACATGTGGTATTTTGAGATTGGCACATAATACAAGCGAGAACTTACCCATGTGTTGAAGTCAAAGGGAGGTGGATCAAATGTAGGAAGAGTGGTGCCAGCCGGTAGAGAGGCCTGCAAATCAAGCATGCGCGGGTAAGGTGTATGGAATTGTGATTCGTCTAAGGTTGTATGAGCGAGAACTCACCGATAAGTGGGCATCGTGGGCACTGAGCCTCTGGTTCATCCACATCATCATCTGCTGCTGCTGCATCATCATCTGCTGCTGCTGCATCATCATCTGCTGCTGCTGAGCAAGGAGGACCTGGGCCTGTTCCCTCTGTGCCTTCTCAGCCTCCAATTGAGTCTACGTTGTGTCATCCGAAGGTCATGGATGTTGCAATGGAAAACATGGAATGAAGTATAGATGACTAAGGAAGGAGAACATACCCGGATCGCGTCAATGGCTATAGACGACGGCGTCGGGCGGGGCTCTACGGCAGGCGAGGAGCTTGTCTTGCCACGGTTGATCTGTCTCAACGACGGGATGGTCTTAGGATCTACCGCCCCATCACAGACAAACAAGCGACCATGCTTTTTGCCTTCCCCCGCACGCATGGCAACCTTGGGGTTAAATGGCTCGATGTCGGGGTTCGCCTCGGGGCCGTGAATCTCCGCATACTTGGCCCGGTACGCCTTGTCCTTGGCTTCGGCGATCTCGCTCACCCACTTCATCTTCCCGTCTTTCTTGTCCTTCTTCTTGCGGTTGTCGCTGATGGGGCCGAGTTGATGAAGTAAAATGACTGGCCAATTGGAAAACCCCAAGAGACGGTTTTGATGAATATAGCAGCAAGTTTTCCCTCAGTTATGAAACCAAGGTTTAATCGTCCAGTAGGAGAGAGACAAATGACTGAAGGTGATGCCCACTAGCTTCGTGATGCTCTACCAAGGACGCCGTTAACGATAACTTGTTAGCGCGTCTTCAACCAGTAGCAACGTGGAACCTGCACACAACACAACCAAATACTTTGCTCCCAACTTACGACGAGGTTGTCAATCTCACCGGTTTGCTTGAAACAAAGGGTATGAGCGTATCGAGTGGAAAGTGATAATAGTATGCGAGTAAAGTAAACAGTGCGAGTAAAGTAAATAGGTGATAGCAATATAAAGGAAATAGGACCGGGGTCCATAGTTCACTAGTGGTGTCTCTCCATAAGATAAAATAATACATGCTGGGTAAACAAATTATAGTTGGGCAATTGATAGAATAAAGATAACGTGCATATGATGAGAGGATCACTATGAGATTTACTCTGGGCATTACAACAAAATACATAGACCGCCATCCAACTGCATCTATGACTAATAATCCACTTGTGGCGAATCAATCTGAGAACTCCACAAGTATTAAGTTGCGAACAACAGATAATTGCATTCAGCAAAGTGTGTAATGTAAACAAAGCATATACCCTCGAGCATATGAATATTGTTTTCCCCCTAGTAGCAACAGCACATCTACAACCTTAGAGGTTTCTGTCACTCCCCCAGATTAAATAGAGGCATGAACCCACTATCGAGCATAAATACCCCCTCTTGGAGTCACTAGCAACTACTCGGCCAAGATAGCTACTAACAACGGAGAGCATGCAAGATAATAAACAACATAGAGATAACATAAGATAAATTTCAGTACTTCAACTCAAGCATAACACCAATATTCATCAGATCCCAACAAACTAAACATGTAGAATTACATAACGGTGATCTCAATCATGTAAGGCAGCTCATGAGATCTAAACATGAAGCACATGGTGGAGAAGACAACCATCTAGCTACTGCTATGGACCCATAGTCCAAGGTAGACTACTCACGCATCGCTCCGGAGGCAAGCATGGCGATGAAGAAGACCTCCGGTGGTGATTCCCCTCTCCGACAGGGTGCCGGGAAGAGCTTCTGGACCCTCCTGATCTTTGGGTCGACGGCGGCGATGGATCGCGATGTGTTCTGGAAAAGTGATCGGGTTTTTAGCTTTTTCCCGTCGGGGGGTCTTTATAGGCGAAGGGGCAATGTCAGGAGTGGCCCAAGGCTCCCTCACACATAGGGGGCGCGACCTACCCCTGGGCTGCGCCGCCCTATTGTGTGGGGCCCTCGTGGCCCCACTCCGTCTCCTCTTCGGATCTCGGGAAGCTTCGGTGAAATTCTGGGCGAATGGCTTTGGTTTCATCCAATTCCGAGAATATTTCCTGTGTAACTTTTCTGAAACACAAAAATAGCAGAAAACAGGGAACTAGCACTGTGGCGACTTGTTAATAGGTTAGTTTTGGAAAATGCATAAAAGTGCCACGAAGTGTAACGAAACACTAAGCAAATGGTGTAAAAACAAGCATGGAGCATCAAAAATTATGGATACGTTGGAGACGTATCAGCATCCCCAAGCTTAACTCCTGCTCGTCCTCGAGTAGGTAAGTGATAACAAAAGAAATAATTTTTGAGGTGACATGCACCTACACAATCTTGATCATATAAGTAAGCGTTGTGAGCTGGGATCAAAAGAACTTAAAACATGGGCATGAAAGACATAATCTTGATAGAAGAAACTTAGCAACCATGTTATAAACATAAAAATGAACACAAACAAAAGATCATGAAAATGAAACAATGAAAGTCAAACGTGTGTTCAAATCATAAGGAAAAACATACAAATGGTTTTCAGCTTGTCCTTAATGAGAGAGCAAAACATAAATGCATAGGACACCTTCAAGTTTAAGAGGGCGACTAGATACAAATAATTTAAGAACAAGTGAAACCAACAATATGAATCAATCAATGAAAACATTGGGACAATGCACATTATACTCAGAATGACAACTATGCTCTCTTAATGGTGCATAAAGATAGAAGGTGGTGACTCGACATAAAAGTAAAAGAAAGGCCCTTCGCGGAGGGAAGCGGTGATTAAACATGTGCTAGAGCTTTTCATTTGTACAACAGAGATAAAACTTGGGTTTTGAGAGGTGGTTGCTTTTGTCAACGACTGGCAATGGGGTTCTTACTATCTTCCATAAAAAAATGAAGCAAGTTTTTGAGAGAGATTGGAACTTTTGTGCTCTTTTTATAAAACTTAGCACTCCTCCCCACCTTTTTTCCTTTCACAAGCCATGGCTAACTGATTCATTGGGTGCCCACCAACATTCACATTCCATGGAGGAGTGCCTTTTTTTCTGTTCTTTTTTCTCTTTTTTTCCTTTTTGGCATAAGCAATATGGAAGATAGCAAATCCGACCACTACGTCCCCATGAGCTAAAAACAGTGGCACAAAACGATTAGTAGTTGAAAGTTTTGAAAGGTAGCACTTTTTTTTGAAGGGGGAACAGTGGGAGAGAATCCCACTGCAATTTTTATATATATGAAGAGAACTCTACAAAATATTTACAAAAGGTCCTATCTAAAGTAAAGAATGTACAAAGAAAATAAAATATTTACAAGAAATATTCTAGCCAAGACAAGAACTCAGACTCAAACTTCTTCTTTATTCTGTACTTCAGAAGCTTGAGCTCTTGATGGAAAATAGCCTTCCAGGTGTTAAAGGTGGGGCTCTTATTCTCAAAGATCCTCTCATTTCTGACTATCCAGATAGCCCAGGAGGATAAAATTATTATTTCCATGTAGAATGGAACTTTGAGCTTGTCTTTAATATCCGAAATAGCCTCAAGGAGAGGCAGACCATTTGTTCTTGAGGGATAGACAAAATCCCAACATCTCTGGGCAAAAGGACACTCCCAGAATAGGTGCATCAAAGTCTCTTGCAGGTTACAATTCAAGGTTGCACAGTTGTAGCAAGGAAGTAGCATTTGTTTCCTTCCAAGTAGATTCCTGGTGTTAAGCCTGTCATGAAGCAGCAGCCAAAAAAAGAATTTGTGTCTAGCTTGACATGAAGACTCCCAAATCCAATTGAATTGAACAGGAGCAGGTTGGACACCAATCAGAGCCATATAGGCCTTTTTGACAGTGAAATTTGCATTACCCCAAATATAAGTCCAAATATCCTTACTGCCAGACTGCATAATTACTTGTGCCTCTAGACACATTACTTCTAGTTCTTGGAATTCCAAATATGCCTCAGCAGACATTGGCAAGTCGAACATGTCTTCCAGAAATTCAGTGTGCACTATGTCATAGACAGAAATGTCTTTGTTTTTAGCAAAAGATGCCAGGTGAGGAAGTTTGGTCAACAGACAATCATCACTCCATAGATCAGTCCAAAGCAATGCAGTCCTGCCATCTCTAATTTGGCATCTACCAATTCCTTTGAAATGATCCAGTAACTTAAGATGTGATTTCCACCAGAATGAGCCATTATTTAGCTTTGAGGGCAAAGATCCCTCCTGGTAGTATGAGTTCCAAATAAGGTTTACCCAAGGAATATCTTGTCTGTTGAAAAACTTATGCAGGCTCTTGAGCATTAAAGCTTTGTTTTGGGCATCTAACTGAAGGACTCCTAGACCACCTTGATTCTTTGGCCTGCAAACCTTTGTCCAGGCAATTAAGGCAGAACCCTTGGCTTGAACCTCATTATTTTTCTTCCTCCACAGGCAGTATCTCATATACTTCTCAATCTGATCTTTAATAGTGACAGGGACTTCCAAGCAGGCCATGAAAGAAATTGGCAATGATGAAAGCACAGATTTTACCATGAGAAGCTTACCACCATAGTCCAGAAAGTCTACAATTCCACACAATCTTCTCTCTACACTTTGAACAATAGGCAGAAAATGCTCTAGGGATGGCTTAGAAATTCCTAGTGGTAAACCAAGGTATGCAAATGGAAGAGTTCCAGGTTTGCAGTTGATAGAATTTGCAAAGTGTTGCAGCCTTGTATTGTCCATATTTATTGGCATCATGCATGATTTGCTATAGTTAACTTTTAAGCCAGTTGAAGCAGTGAAAGTTTGCAGCAGGGCCTTTAGACATATTAATTCTCTTGCATTTGCTTTCAGGACCACAAGGGTGTCATCAGCATATTGAATTACAGGGAAATTAGGGTAGGCCATGCCATTCAGAGGTGCCCTAAAAGGTAGCACATGAAAATTTACTTTGGAATGGCTTACAAATACCATGCATAGGAATTTATAGTGGACACAATGGCAAACTTGGTTTTTTAGGAGTCGGATGCACGAGTAGAGCTCATACTCAGTACAAGGCGAGGGCTATCAAAAGACTGGGAGCGACCAACTAAGAGAGCAATAACGGCCATAATCATGCAAAGCGACATTAAAAGAAGCATAAGATGGCATCAAAAGTCAAAAACTAAATGATCATAGAGGCTATTGGCGACTTTGTAAGAGTCTAATATGTGTGAGCATGCGCCAAGTCAACCCAAATAAAGCATCAAGGAGAAAACCGAAATAATGCTTCCAAATAATAAAAACAACGCATGATTCTTTCAAAGGCTCATTAAGCAATCTCAGTTATTTGAGACAAGTCATGCTACAGCAAAACCACTAAGCATACTATCAAAAAGACATCAAGCATGACATGCAAAAGCCTAGGCCGCAGTCTACACAAGCTCCTTCTTGTACCACTTTTTTGCATAAAGCTTTTTCTCTTTTCCAACATCATTCAAACTTTTTATAAACACCTCTTTTGATGAAAACCAATATAGACCAGAGGAAAAAATACACCTTGATGAAAAGATATAACAAGATCTGAACACAAATCAAGGCGAAAATCGAAAGCTAAACGCAATTCTAGAAAAAGAAGAACACTCGTTGAAACGAATAGAGTGAAAAACGGAGTGTTCTTGGCAAATGAAAAGCAAGGCAACTTCTCCAAAAGAAATTTGTTGGGGTCCAACCATTTATTGCAGCAAACAAAACTAAACTAAACTGAAAACTAAAAACAACTGACGCTCTAAGAAAAATGCATAATGCATGAAGCAATAAAAATATAGCGTCTTGAAAGGTGACCTGATTTTTGCCGATGAAGAAGGGGTGCCTCGGGGGCATCCCCAAGCTTTGACGCTTGTACTTCTTGGATATTTCTTGGGGTGATGCATGGGCATCCCCAAGCTTGAGCTTTTGTCCATTCTTCAACTCATCTCATCACTCTCTGATCCCTACACTTGAAAACTTCCTTCATACAAAACTAAACACAAATCTATTAGCAACATTAGTGTAAGCATAACATATTATCAACCCTTTTTGCTTCAGGTTTCAACCTAAAACCACCACATATAAAGCATATACTACTGTAGCAACTTCCCCAAAAGTTCCGTGATCAAAAGAACTCAAAAAGAAAGCGATAAAGCGGCAAACACAAATATTGGCAGAAATCTGTCAATACAGAACAGCTGACAAAGGTCGAATTTTTAGAGGGTTTTCTGTTGCTCAAATCAAAAAGTGTTCAACTAATGAAAATTTGGATATAACCTGGGGCATATGCACAAGAAATCGCAGGTCCAAAAGATATACAGAGAATTTTCACGAATGTTTACGGTGCAGCACCGAAAACAGTTTCAGGACAGCAACATCCCCAAATCTTACCTCACTCAAATTAGAGGCTTCTCTTGGCACAAAAACGAAATAAAAAGGATAAGGAGAGATCATTACAGTAGTAATAACTTCCAAGACTCAAATAAAAGAAAAAGAACTGAATGTAAAAACATTGGGTTATCTCCCAAGAGTGCTTTTATTTAACGCCTTTGAGCTAGGTGCAGAAAATTGCGAATCAAGTAATTATGAAAGAAGCATTAGGATCCACTATAGGAGTCTTTTCAGCAATGAAAGGAATTGTGTCCAAATGAGGTTTTGAAGATCCTTTATGATCACGCTTTGGTACACTACTTTCATCGAAAGGATTTTCAGGACAAATCCAACTAGAATTATTTTCCCAAACATCATGAATTCCTGCAAGTTTATAAGGTATTGGCACTCTAAAATCTTCATTGGGTGTACCAACAACCGCTACAGGTGAGCCAAGCTTATTAAATTTCTTAAAAACTTTCCTAGCCTCAATGGCAACATCTCTAAATTCTATGCGCAAAGTTTCCAATATGAAAGCTTTCTTTTCAGGATCTTCAATTTCATGAAGCTTAAGGAACATGTATTGCAAAAAGGGATTAAGGCTAGCAAACCAAGCTTCTAACATGTGAACTAAATAAGCGGAAGCAACTTTATAACTAGGAGCAAGATCAACCAAAGACTTTTCCTCAACTTCTTTATGCATACTAATATGATTAAAGAACTCCTCAATGTTATCTTTCCCAATAATTGAACCACTACCTACTGAGAGGTCCTCCAGAACTTACTTAGGGAACAACATAATGAACTAAAGTAAAGAAATAACAACTACCAAGGATTCTAATTTTTTTGGGTTTTTGATAAAACGATGCAAGTAAAAATAAGGTAAAGAAAAACTTAAAACAAAGTAAAGGATGTGCGTGTGAAACTTCCCTTGCAGAAGTCTTCTTCCTCCCCGGCAACGGCGCCAGAAAACTTGATGGTGTTTTGCTGGCGCCTAGTTGACGTGGGAGCTTATATTTGATGTAGGAGCTTCTTCTTCTTCAGTCCCCGGCAACGGCGCCAGAAAACTTGATGGGGCCGAGTTGATGAAGTAAAATGACTGGCCAGTTGGAAAACCCCAAGAGAAGGTTTTGATGAATATAGCAGCAAGTTTTCCCTCAGTTATGAAACCAAGGTTTAATCGTCCAGTAGGAGAGAGACAAACGACTGAAGGTGATGCCCACTAGCTTCGTGATGCTCTAACAAGGGCGCTCTTAACGATAACTTGTTAGCGCGTCTTCAACCAATAGCAACGTGGAACCTGCACACAACACAACCAAATACTTTGTTCCCAACTTACGATGAGGTTGTCAATCTCACCGGTTTGCTTGAAACAAAGGGTATGAGCGTATCGAGTGGAAAGTGATAATAGTATGCGAGTAAAGTAAACAGTGCGAGTAAAGTAAACAGGTGATAGCAATATAAAGGAAATAGGACCGGGGTCCACAGTTCACTAGTGGTGTCTCTCCATAAGATAAAATAATACATGCTGGGTAAACAAATTACAGTTGGGCAATTGATAGAATAAAGATAACGTGCATATGATGAGAGGATCACTATGAGATTTACTCTGGGCATTACAACAAAATACATAGACCGCCATCCAACTGCATCTATGACTAATAATCCACTTGTGGCGAATCAATCCGAGAACTCCACAAGTATTAAGTTGCGAACAACAGATAATTGCATTAAGCAAAGTGTGTAATGTAAACAAAGCATATACCCTCGAGCATATGAATGTTGTTTTCCCCCTAGTAGCAACAGCACATCTACAACCTTAGAGGTTTCTGTCACTCCCCCAGATTAAATAGAGGCATGAACCCACTATCGAGCATAAATACCCCTCTTGGAGTCACTAGCAACTACTCGGCCAAGATAGCTACTAACAACGGAGAGCATGCAAGATCATAAACAACATAGAGATAACATAAGATAAATTTTAGTACTTCAACTCAAGCATAACACCAATATTCATCGGATCCCAACAAACCAAACATGTAGAATTACATAACGGTGATCTCAATCATGTAAGGCAACTCATGAGATCTAAACATGAAGCACATGGCGGAGAAGACAACCATCTAGCTACTGCTATGGACCCATAGTCCAAGGTAGACTACTCACGCATCGCTCCGGAGGCAAGCATGGCGATGAAGAAGACCTTCGGTGGCGATTCCCCTCTCCGGCAGGGTGCCGAGAAGAGCTTCTGGACCCTCCCGATCTTCGGGTCGACGGCGGCGGCGGATCGCGATGTGTTCTGGAAAAGTGATCGGGTTTTTAGGTTTTTCCCGTCGGGGGGTCTTTATAGGCGAAGGGGCAATGTCAGGAGTGGCCCGAGGCTCCCTCACACATAGGGGGCGCGGCCTACCCCTAGGCCGCACTGCCCTGTTGTGTGGGGCCCTCGGGGCCCCACTCCATCCCCTCTTCGGATCTCTGGAAGCTTCCGTGAAATTCTGGGTGACTGGCTTTGGTTTCGTCCAATTCCGAGAATATTTCCTGTGTAACTTTTCTGAAACACAAAAACAGCAGAAAACAGGGAACTGACACTGTGGCGACTTGTTAATAGGTTAGTTCCGGAAAATGCATAAAAGTGCCACGAAGTGTAACGAAACACTAAGCAAATGGTGTAAAAACAAGCATGGAGCATCAAAAATTATGGATACGTTGGAGACGTATCAGTTGCCCCATATCCTGAACAGCGATGCAGTCGAGCCTATCTCCTTGTCCTGCAAAAGATAGCACAAAGATACATGAACGCATTTGCGGAATAAGGAAGAACATGATGATCAAGGTTAAGGCAATGCATTTTCTCACCTTCTTGTCCTGGACGATGCCAAGGGCGACGCTGCCTTGCGTGTGTGATCCACCTTTCATCTCGGCTCTCCTTAGCTTTTGTTCTGCGTGCTTCCTCTTGTATGCGGCGCTTGTGTAGTGACGGACCATCGCGCGCCAAACTTGAGGTCTGGTGTGACCTACGTACGGAGGAGGGGACTGCATATGCACAAAATACACATATTAATAAAAAACATCCGGCGGTCACCAAGTCCATAATACGGGAAATGGAAGTACCTGCAAGTACTGCCACAGCTGGAAGTCCACGATCTCTCTGGCTTGCTCCTTCTTCATCGGGAGCTTGCGTTTCTCGGCGTACCAATTGCGGATGAACAAAATACGCCCCTCGTAGTGCATATCGGTCACTTTCTTCCGCGCTATCCTGCCGGCCACCTGAATGCATTCTTCCCTCTCAGAATCAGGATCCATACGAAAGTAGGTCTACAAGGATGCAAAAAAGTGAGAAAAAAGGCATTAGTGGAAGAAAGTGACAAAATGTAGGCTCTTGAAAAAGAATTACAGAATGATGAGAAGTAAAGTTAACTTACCCAGAAATCACGGAGCACCCTAGATGCACAGTTCCTGAGCCTCCTCCCGTATTCGCCATCCGGATCGGGTGCATAAGCGAAGTGGTCCCAAGTCCAAGCTATCTCGGTGCGACCATTAGGCATGGTCACAAACCCAGGCCAGTGCTTCCTAACAAGGCATCCAAGGATGCTCGAGTAGGCACGCAGTTTGTAGCCTTCCTTGTACACGAAGGACCTGCACAATGAACAACCAAAAACGATATGAGCAAATAGTGATGAAAAGTTGTGAAAACATATGATTGTGAAAGTACGTACCTCTCCCCTCTCGGGATAACCGTAACAACCCCGCTGGCTGCCATCCACTCGTCAATGGTAGGCAGCTCGGAGACCCCACGCTGGTAAGGAGCACATGTTCCAGGCTCAGAAGGCATCGACTCAACCGTCTCAACGTACACCTCCGGTGGCTCCCAGATCCTGTCCTCGTCCTCCTCCTCCTCCTCCACCTGCTCGTCCTCCTCCTCCTCGTCCTCAGCAACGTCCACGTCCTCCTCCACCTGCTCCTCGTCCTCCTCCTCCTCGTCCTCGTCAACGTCCATGTCCTCCACCACCTCCTTGACTGGGGGAGGACTAGGTGGCCGTCTACCCCTCCGACGCTTCGAAGGGGCTGGAGGAGCTGCCCGTGGGGGTGAAGTGGAGCCCGTCGGGTCAGACTGCGCAAGAATAGTCGTCAAGCCCCTAACTTTCTTCACGGCCTTCTTTAGTAGTCCCCCTCCTCCTTTGCGCCCCCCTCCTGGCATGTTGGAAATACCTACATTCACAAAAAAATAGTATCTTCATTAGTACACATAAGTAAATCAAATGATATAGATAAAGGAGAAAATAAGTAAAGCACATTATTAAAAATACAACATGGCATAGATTTCGTACAAAACCATAGAATGCAAATAATTAACACACAAATAGAGTTCTTACAATCATTATTATTACAAATAATAGGCTACTTTTACAAATCACTATTACATAAGGTCGCTAAGAACTTCAGAAGCCTGTTTCGAGATCACCGGGAACAACCGACGGGCCACTTGCTTCGTCATCACTATCACCCCCCACCAATAATTAGGAGGGAGATTCAGGGGAATAACAAACACGGGTCAACAACTATATGTTGCAGCTGACATGCCATATGGATTGAACCCATCGGTTGATATCGCAACTGCTATGCTCCTCGCGTTGCCTGCTTTCAAAGGATATTTCTTGATGAAGTTCTGCCATGCTTGACCATCTAACGGATGTATCATCTTGTCTTTGTATCGTTTTCCCTCAAGAGGCCATCGCATCTGTTGGGCAGTTTCCTCTGTCATGAAAAGCTGTTGGAGCCTCGGCAAGAATGGAAGATAACGGAGGATCTTTTGGGGAATCCCAGTCTGCCTCTTCGTGTCATCACTAGATTTGACCTCAAAGTACCTAGAGGATTTGCAATGGATGCAATAGCTGTCATTAGCATGTTCTTTTCGAAATAGCATGCATCCCTTTGGACAAGCGTCTATCTTCTCATATATCATCTTCAGTGATTTGAGGATTTTAGTCGACTCATAAAAGCTCTTGGTCAAGATGTGCCCTTTCGGTAGAATGCTGCCGATGACAACCAGAAGATCATCAAACTTGTCTGTGGATAAGTTACTCTGACACTTGAAGGCCATTAGGCGAGCCACGGCATCCAACTGAGTAACCTCTGTATGTGGATGAAGGGGTTTCTGTGCAGCAAACACAGCCTCGTAGAACTTCTTTGTGCTCTGTTCCAGCTCCTCACTTGTCTCCTGCCTCCTGTGGTGTCTCCCCCTCCTCTGTATTTGGGTTTTCAGGCGCATTTGCATCAAGGAACGCATCTAAGCACGCATCAAACCCAGCATCAAATCCTCCCGCTGGCTGACTCTGCTGCGACTCCTTTCTTACACGTTTTGCTGGTTGCTCGCCATGGCAAATCCAACTATCGTAATTCGGTGTGAACCCAAATTTTAGCAGGTGTTTACTCATTTCATCCTTCGTCATCCATTTCATGTTACGGCATTTCATGCAGGGGCACAACACTTTTGCGGGTCTAGCAGGTATGGCAAACGCATTGTCCACGAACTGATCAGTCTTATCTCTCCATTGATCAGTAAAATCCCACTGACTAGTTCTGCCCTCGTACATCCATAAACGACTCGAATCCATCCTCTATCTAGCATAAAAACATAATTACAATGCTTTCAATTTAACATGTCATTACATCCAACATTAGTTCGATTAATTTTAACGAATATAGGTTTTACGCCATGCAAAACCCTATCTCTCTAATAGGTGAGCTCTAATCCCACCCGAGGATGTGCATATTGGGTACGTTCTCCATGCTCTACCCCGCCTCGAGACAAAATTTTGGCAGCACCTCCCCGCTGTTCTCCCCATAAACGTCTCGGGCCAAAAGCCGAGAGGATGTGCATCCGGAGAACAACAGGGAGGCGCCATCGAAATTCTGTCTCGAGCTGAGGGCAAAGCATGGAGAACATACCCAATTTGCACATCCTCCGGCTGTCCAAAATACGTGGACAATCCGGAAGAGTTACGGTTAAAATATGCAACTAAATAAATATTTATCCGCGTAACCCTTCCGAACGGGAGACCCCTAGGTTTCACGAGTAACTTGGTTATCTAGACACAAAAAAAAACCCTATGCATGAGAGATGATGAATTCTTACCCTCGAAGCGTGACCGGTCGAGGAAGGTGAAGACGATCACCGACGATCACCGATGACACTACCGAGGAAGCTGAAGACGATCTCTAGGATGATGACCCAACCCTAAACCTGTCGCCATATCCTGCAAAATGAAATATGTGCACATTACTAAACTATTTTAACAACACTAGTACTAACACTAAACTAACAACTAAACTAACCTAGCAGTAAACTAACACTAAACCTAGCAATAAACTAACCTAACAATAAACTAACCTAGCACTAAACTAACCTAGCAGTAAACTAATACTAAACCTAGCACAAACACATGGCAAAACTAACCTACCCTAAACTAACCTAATAGTAAACCAACTTATCTAACTAACTTACCTAACACTAACTAACTTACCTAACACTAACTAAACCTAACACTAACTAACTTACCTAACACTAATTAACAATAAACTAACCTAACTAACTAGCT
The DNA here is from genome assembly GCA_007115705.1 of Dactylis glomerata. NCBI lineage: Eukaryota > Viridiplantae > Streptophyta > Magnoliopsida > Poales > Poaceae > Dactylis > Dactylis glomerata. The sequence continues at coordinate 94,465 of QXEO01000861.1, read as the reverse complement.
TACCTTGCTGCAGGGGGGCGGCCGAGGAGGTGCTGCAGGGGGGGGCGGCCGGGAGGTGCTGCAGGGGGGCGGCCGGGGAGGTGCTGCAGGGGGTGGTGGCCGAGGAGGTGCTCGCGGGGGGCGGCCGAGGAGGAGCAGGGATGGGGGCCGGCCGAGGAGGAGCTCGCGGGGGATAGAGAGACGGCGGTAGCGGCGGATCATGGGGAGAGAGAGTGGCGGCGCGGGGAAGAAGAAATGGGGAAAACGGTTCGGACAGGGGCGCCAACAGGAGATGAAATCGATGACTTTGCCATGTGCAGCAAGAAATAACACACGGCAAAGCACAGAATTAGGGTTTCCAGCCCTTTTTCTTTGCCGTGTGCCAGCACACGGCTGTGTGCAGAAAATGGGTACTTTGTCATGTGTTAACCCTGCAGCACACGGCAAAGTACCCAACATGTGAAGCTTTGATTTTTTTTCTGTCTTCTAGGTCACATAAAATAACGCCACGGGAAGGTTTAATTTTTTTCTGTCTTCTAGGTCACATAAAATGATGCCACGTGAAGGTTTCACATTTTTTGATTTTTTTAAATTAGTTATGCCCGATTCGGGACCCGCATGAAATGACGGCGCACGAATACTCCCGCTCGTGGCCAGACGGTGAGGAGTACCCTTTTTTCACCCACTGTTTAGTGAAGAAATAACATGTTGCGGATCCAAAAATGATTTTTGCAAAAAATCTGGAGGTTTACTTTTTACCTCTAAAGTGCAAAACCACCCCGCTTCCAGCGAAATCGGCAGGAACTTTCGCAAAATTCAGAATATACCTTCAAAGGCTGCCACAACAAAACGAGAGCTGATATGCATATCCCAAATGGTCTACTATTAATGTGGGGTGTTGTTCCCACTTTTCAATTTCGCGTTTCGGTAGCTGCTTCACAAAAAAACCCTATTTTGGCACTCCGAAAATCGAAAAGGCACTTTTTGTGAGACCAAACGAGAATCGACCTTTGTGGCGTTCCTCGACATCCCAAGGGCCACGCACGTGTCCGATATGGCCCCGTTCCGACAAACTATGACATGCTCATGGCCGAATCTAGCTTATTTAACCTAAAAGTCATGCAACCTCGAATATGATAGGTCATTTATGCGAAGGGACTTTCTGGTAAACAATTTTTCTCAAGGTTTGAATTTTTTTCTGACTTCTAGGTCACATAAAATGACGCCACGCGAAGGTTACACATTTTTTTGATTTTTTTTAAATTAGTTATGTCCAATTTGGGACCCGCATGAAATGACGGCGCACGAAAACTCCCTCTCGCGGCCAGACGGTGCGCAGCCCCCTTTTTTCACCTACTGTTTAGTGAAGAAATAACATGTTGTAGATCTAGAAATGATTTTTGCAAAAAATCAGGAGGTTTACTTTTTACCTCTAAAGTGCAAAACCACCCCGCTTCCTGCGAAATCGGCAGGAACTTGCGCAAAATTCAGAATATACCTCCAAAGGCTGCTGCAACAAAACGAGAGCTGATATGCGTATCCCAGATGGTCTACTATTAATTTGGGGTGTTATTCCCACCTTTTGATTTCGCGTTTCGGTAGCTGCTTCACAAAAAAACCCTATTTCGGCACTCCGAAAATGGAAAAATCACTTTTCGTGAGACCAAATGAGAATCGACCTTCGTAGCGTTCCTCGACATCCCAAGGGTCACGCGCGTATCCGATATGGCCTCGTTCCGACAAACTATGACATGCTCATGGCCGAATCTAGCTCATTTAACCTAAAAGTCATGCAACCTCGAACGTGATAGGTCATTTATGTGAAGGGACTTTCTGGTAAACATTTTTTCTCAAGGTTTGAATTTTCTTCCCACTTCTAGGTCACATAAAATGATGCCACGCGAAGGTTTCACATTTTTTTTGATTTTTTTAAATTAGTTATGTCTGATTTGGGACCCGCATGAAATGACGGTGCATGAAAACTCCCGCTCGCGGCCAGACGGTGCGGAGTCCCATTTTTTCACCCATGGTCTACCCTCCTAGATTTCTCCGGACGGTGGCACGCCGGTGGGCTAGTGTGTTTGATTGCCTTTCGTTAGGTCATATGTAGATGGGAAGCAAAGGTTTTCGCGATGCATAGCCCCCGAAGCCCGATATATGGCGAAACCCTAGCCCGGTGCACCCGCGCGGTCTACCCCCTGGATTTCTCCAGACGGCGGCACGCCGGTGGGCTAGTGTGTTTGTTTGCCTTTCGTTAGGTCTTATGTACATGCATGGGAAGCAAAGCTTTTTGCGATGCATAGCCCCCGAAGCTCGATCTACGGTGAAACCCTAGCCCGCTGCACCCGCGCGGTCTACCCCCTGGATTTCTTCGGACGGCGGCACGCCGGTGGGCTAGTGTGTTTGTTTGCCTTTCATTAGGTCATATGTACATGGGAAGCAAAGGGTTTTGCGATGCATAGCCCCCGAAGCCCAATCTACGGCGAAACCCTAGCCCGTTGCACCCGCGCAGTCTACCCCCTGGATTTCTCCGGACGGCGGCACGCCAGTGGGCTAGTGTGTTTGTTTGGCATTCGTTAGGTCATATGTACATGGGAAGCAAAGCTTTTTGTGATGCATAGCCCCCGAAGCCCGATCTATGGCGAAACCCTAGCTCGCTGCACTCGCGCGGTCTACGGCACAGGATTTCTCCGGACAGCGGCACGTCGGTGGGCTGGTGTGTTTCCTTGCTTTTCGTTAGGTCATATGTAGATGGGAAGCAAAGGTTTTGCGATTCATAGCCCCCGAAGCCCGATCTACGGTGAAACCCTAGCCCACTGCACCCGCGCGGTCTACCCCCTGGATTTCTTCGGACGGTGACACGCCGGTGGGCTAGTGTGTTTGTTTGGCTTTCGTTAGGTCATATGTATATGTGAAGCAAAGCTTTTTGCGATGCATAGCCCTTGAAGCCCGATCTATGGCGAAACCCTAGCCCGCTGCACCCGCACGGTCTACCCCCTGGATTTCTTCGGACGTCGACACACCGGTGGGCTAGTGTGTTTCTTTGGCTTTCGTTAGGTCATATGTATATGGGAAGCAAAGGTTTTGCGATGCATAGCCCTCGAAGCCCGATCTACGGAGAAACCCTAGCCCACTGCACCCGCGCGGTCTGCCCCCTGGATTTCTTCGGACGGTGGCACGCCGGTGACCTAACGCATGGGAAACAAAGGTTTTGCGATGAATAGCCCCCGAAGCCCGATCTATGGTGAAACCCTAGCCCACTGCACCAGCGCAGTCTACCCCTACCGGTGGGCCCACAGAGACTAGTGTTTCATGGGGGAATGCCCCAGGAGGCGCCGAAATCCCTCAAAAACTTACATAGGGACCTATGATATAATGGTGAAAATAAACTAATATATGGATCCTCGGTGCAATAAATATGCAAAAAAAATAATAAGAGAATGTGCAGAATAAAGGTTTTGCCGTGGGCCTCAAGCAAAAGCACAGGCAAAGCTTGTCTATGCCGTGTGCCCATGTGGAAAGCCGACGGCAAAGTGTGGAAGTATTGCCAGATTGCAAATTTTAAATAGTGGTTTCCCTGGCCAACTTCTTTGTCGTGCGCCAGCACACGGCTACGTGCACAAAATGTGTTCTTTGCCGTGTGTTTAACCCTCAGCACACGGCAAAGTACCCACCCAACATCAGCCAATATAATGCACTTCATGTGTTGCACTAGCATATTGCCGTACCTTAGGTTTGAAATTTTTTCTGACTTCTAGGTCACATAAAATGACGCCTCACGAAGGTTTCACATTTTTTTGATTTTTTTTAAAATTAGTTATGTCCGATTCGGGACCCGCATGAAATGACGGCGCACGAAAACTCCCGCTCACGGCCAGACGGTGCGGAGTCCTATTTTTTCACCCACGGTCTACCCCCTGGATTTCTCCGGACAGCGGCACGCCGGTGGGCTAGTGTGTTTGATTGCCTTTTGTTAGGTCATATGTAGATGGGAAGCAAAGCTTCATGCGATGCATAGCCCCCGAAGCCCGGTCTACGGCGAAACCCTAGCCCGCTGCACCCGCGCGGTCTACCCCCCTGGATTTCTTCGAACGGCGGCACGCCGGTGGGCTAGTGTGTTTGTTTTCCTTTAGTTAGGTCATATGTACATGGGAAGCAAAGCTTCATGCGATGCATAGCCCCCGAAGCCCGATCTATGGCAAAACCCTAGCCCGCTGCACCCGCGCGGTCTACCCCCTGGATTTCTTCAACCGGTACGAAAGGTGACCTTTGGTACCGGTACCAAAGGTGTTTTTCTGATTTTCTTCTGATTTTTCTTTTGCTGTTTAACCTTTGGTACCGGTTCTCTCCACCAACCGGTACCAACGCCCTTTTTTTATTTTTCTGTTGCTGTTTCGGTTACACTATATATATATGACATATTTGCACGTATTTTCAATGGCCTTTTGTTGCTTTGTACCGTGGTTCTTAATATTACTAGCCAGGGTTGGCACGGCGGCACGCTGCGTCCGTGGGAGGAAACAGGCGGGAAGAAGAGGGCGGGAGGAAAAGGGCGGGAGGAAAAGGGCGGGAAGAAAAGGGCCAGAGGAACAAGGCGGGAAAACAAGACAAAGGGCGGGAGGAAAAGGGCGGGAAGAAAAGGGCGGGAAAACGATTGAACTGGAATTAAAGTACATATCTCAACTCAAAATTAAGATACATGGCCAGATTAAGCCACAATCGGCCGAACTTATTTTCGAATGTTGGAGTGATTCAGTCATAGTCGTGCCTAGCCCTATAAACGTCGCCACTGTAGTCGTCGTAGTCGCCGACGTCGTCGTCGCTGGCATCGGGGTCGCGGTAGTCAAACCTCGGCGGGTGAGCACGCGTGGGCTGAGACTGAGGGTAGCGCAGGCGGGGGCCATGGTAGGCCATGATGCTCTGGAGAGTCTGGCTGCGCCACCACAGCCGACGGCCGGCCTCGTTGAAGTTTGAACGAGGCGGGCCGTCCTCATCGTGCCTGGCAAGCGCACTCTCATGCCGATTGATGAAGAAGTCGTCCCAAGTCGGGCTGTAGTCGGGATGCCACTGGGGATTCCTCCGCTGCTCTGGCGTGAGCTCGAAGTAGTAGTGGTTCGTGATGACCATCTGGCGTGCCACACCTAGAGGGATAGGAGGGACCGGTATGCCTCCGACGCTCAGCATCCAGCCGGTGGGGACGCGGTACCCCGGCGGGCAGGGGTAGTTGGAGGCGCAAAGCGCCTCCGCCTCCTGGGGGGTTAGAGATACGATGGAAGCCATGGGAGAGAGTGATGAGGTTTGCAGATATGAGTCTAGATGTGATATGTAAATGGAGGCCAAGCCTACATATATATAGTGAAAAAATGGCTGGAAGACGGAGGCGGCAAGCGGTGGAAAGCGCGGTAAGAAAATAGGCGAGAAGCGGTGGAAAGCACGGCATCTTCGGAAGTTCCGCCTCGGAAAAATTTCCCTGCAAGCCCATGAAAGACTCCGTCTCCTCTAACAGTGTTGGGTAAAGGGTTGGGAAATCTCCCGTGGCGGAGCTTCTCGAAGATGTCGTTGGTGCTCACGCCCTACGGCATCTTCGGAAGCTCCGCCTCGGAAAAATTTCCCTGCAAGCCCGTGAAAGACTCCGTCTCCTCTAACAGTGTTGGGTAAAGGGTTGGGAAATCTCCCGTGGCGGAGCTTCTCGAAGATGTCATTGGTGCTCACACCCTACGGCATCTTCGGAAGCTCCGCCTCGGAAAAATTTCCCTGCAAGCCCGTGAAAGACTCCGTCTCCTCTAACAGTGTTGGGTAAAGGGTTGGGAAATCTCCTATGGTGGAGCTTCTCGAAGATGTCGTTGGTGCTCACACCCTACGGCATCTTCGGAAGCTCCGCCTCGGAAAAATTTCCCTGCAAGCCCGTGAAAGACTCCATCTCCTCTAACAGTGTTGGGTAAAGGGTTGGGACATCTCTCGTAGCGGAGCTTCTCGAAGATGTTGTTGGTGCTCACGCCCTACGACATCTTCGGAAGCTCCGCCTCGGAAAAATTTCCCTGCAAGCCAGTGAAAGACTCCATCTCCTCTAACAGTGTTGGGTAAAGGGTTGGGAAATCTCCCGTGGCGGAGCTTCTCGAAGATGTCGTTGGTGCTCACGCCCTACGGCATCTTCGGAAGCTCCGCCTCAGAAAAATTTCCCTGCAAGCCCGTGAAAGAATCCATCTCCTCTAACAGTGTTGGGCAAAGGGTTGGGAAATCTCCCGTGGCGGAGCTTCTCAAAGATGTCGTTGGTGCTCACACCCTACGGCATCTTTGGAAGCTCCGCCTCGGAAAAATTTCCCTGCAAGCCCGTGAAAGAATCCATCTCCTCTAACAGTGTTGGGTAAAGGGTTGGGAAATCTCCTGTGGCGGAGCTTCTCGAAGATGTCGTTGGTGCTCACGCCCTACGGCATATTCGGAAGCTCCGCCTCGGAAAAATTTCCCTGCAAGCCCGTGAAAGACTGCATCTCCTCTAACAGTGTTGGGTAAAGGGTTGGGATATCTCCCGTAGCGGAGCTTCTCGAAGATGTCGTTGGTGCTCACGCCCTACGGCATCTTCGGAAGCTCCGCCTCGGAAAAATTTCCCTGCAAGCCCGTGAAAGACTCCGTCTCCTCTAACAGTGTTGGGTAAAGGGTTGGAAAATCTCCTGTGTTGGAGCTTCTCGAAGATGTCGTTGGTGCTCACGCCCTACGGCATCTTCGGAAGCTCCGCCTCGGAAAAATTTCCCTGCAAGCCCGTGAAAGACTTCATCTCCTCTAACAGTGTTGGGTAAAGGGTTGGGACATCTCCCGTAGCGGAGCTTCTCGAAGATGTCGTTGGTGCTCACGCCCTACGGCATCTTCGGAAGCTCCGCCTCAGAAAAATTTCCCTGCAAGCCAGTGAAAGACTCCATCTCCTCTAACAGTGTTGGGTAAAGGGTTGGGAAATCTCCCGTGGCGGAGCTTCTCGAAGATGTCGTTGGTGCTCAGGCCCTACGGCATCTTCGGAAGCTCCGCCTCGGAAAATTTTCCCTGCAAGCCCGTGAAAGACTCCATCTCCTCTAACAGTGTTGGGAAATCTCCCGTGGCGGAGCTTCTCGAAGATGTCGTTGGTGCTCACGCCCTACGGCATCTTCGGAAGCTCCGCCTCAGAAAAATTTCCCTGCAAGCCCGTGAAAGAATCCGTCTCCTCTAACAGTGTTGGGCAAAGGGTTGGGAAATCTCCCGTGGCGGAGGTTCTCGAAGATGTCGTTGGTGCTCACGCCCTACGGCATCTTCGGAAGCTCTGCCTCGGAAAAATTTCCCTGCAAGCCCGTGAAAGAATCCATCTCCTCTAACAGTGTTGGGTAAAGGGTTGGGAAATCTCCCGTGGCGGAGCTTCTCGAAGATGTCGTTGGTGCTCACGCCCTACGGCATCTTCGGAAGCTCCGCCTCGGAAAAATTTCCCTGCAAGCCAGTGAAAGAATCCATCTCCTCTAACAATGTTGCGTAAAGGGTTGGGAAATCTCCCGTGGCGGAGCTTCTCGAAGATGTCGTTGGTGCTCACGCCCTACGGCATCTTCGGAAGCTCCACCTCGGAAAAAATTTCCTGCAAGCCCGTGAAAGAATCCATCTCCTCTAACAATATTGCGTAAAGTGATTTCCATACATACAGTAACATCATTACATAAAAATAAATGGGAAAGTGATTTCCATGTTGAGATACACAAGTTCTGATCCCTATCTTGTCTTCTGAATTTTCTTCGTGTATTTCCCTTTCTTCTGATTGCGACGCAACCATGGACAATCTTCGGACGGCGGCACGCCGGTGGGCTAGTGTGCCCGCACAGCGGCATGCCGGTGGGTCCGCAGACCAGTGTTTCAAGGGGGGAATGCCCCGGAGGCGCCAAAATCCCTCAAAAACTTACATGGGGACCTATGATATATGGTAAAAATAAACTAATATATGGATCGTAGGTGCAATAAATGTGCAGAAATAATAGGAGAAATATGCAGAATAAAGGGTTTGCCGTGTGCCGGCCACTAGAGCACACGGCAAAATGTGTCTATGCCGTGTGCCTTTTTGGAAAGCTCACGGTAAATAGTGGGTACTGACATATTCCAAATTTTAAATATTTGCGCGGCGATAATTTTAAATTTGCGAGGCAATATTTGCCACGATGGCGGGAAATTGCAAATTCAACAGTTTACCATGCGTGACTGTAAGGCTCACGGCAAATGGCGTTTGTCAGGCCGAGCCGTTAGACCGGCCGCGAATGTGGGACCAGAGCAACAGTTTGCTGTGGGTTCTGATCTGCCGTGTGCTTCTCGCTTATTTTGCCGTGTGTACTGTTCTGCCGTGTGCTTCTCGCTTATTTCGCCGTGGGCTGAACTTTCACCGTGTGCTGCGTTTAGATACGCCGTGAGCGTCTGTTTTGCCATGGGCTGGACTTACTGGCTCACGGCATAGGTTTTAATACAGTGCGTCGACCCACGACAACGGATCGGCACACGGAAAAGACAGATTTTCCGGTAGTGCACGGTCCATCCCTTCGGAGTGGACCGTGGTTCGCCTGGCCACAGGATCTGCCTCAGCATCTTGGCGCTGCCAGGGTTCCGATCTTGCGAGATCCCGGACTCCGGCGTCCAGAATCCGACCGTCCTTGCTCCTTTGCCGATGATGTTCACCACCTCGTACGCCTGCAGCTGCAGCTGCCCGTCTACCAGCTTGAACTTGCCGGCGATCCCGTCGAACGTCGTGGCGAGCACCGCCTTGAGGAGCGTCGCTCCGGTGGCCGACACGCCGAGCCGGTCCAAGTCCGTCAGCGGCGTGCTCTGCGTAGGAGTCTGGAACGCCGGGCTGGGGACTCGGGCGGCCTCCACAGCCGAAGCGATTGCCCATGCCGTGTCGTACGACCAGAGCCTCATCAAGGTCAAGTCAACGACGTCCGCGTCGCCCGGGTTCTCCAGGCGTGACCTCGCCCTTAGCCGTGCCGAGAAGTTCCTGACGTCGTCCGCCAGTTGCACGTACGGTTGAAGGCTGACGACGCCCTGCATCGCATCGACGTCCTCGGCGCTGAGCCTGTCCATGAAGCCGCCGACGCCGTCCGTGGCGACCCAGACGTACCCCTCCGACATCATGCCGGCCTTCGCCCGGCGGAAGAGCCGCGCGGCGAGAGGGTACAGCATGTGCACCACGAACACGCGGGTCGGCATCGCCATCAGCTGGTAGAGCACCGCGTCGATGAGGGCGTCGACCGCGTCGCTCGGCACGGACGCGCGTTCCATGATCTTGGCGCCGACGCCCTGGAGCGCGTCGGCGAGCGCCGGAAGGATGCCGGTTCCGTAGGGCGAGTCCTCGTAGAAGACGGCCGCCGCGCGCCAGTTGAAGGCGCCGAGGATGGCCGCGAGGGGCGCCGTCTGGGAGGAGTCGTTGGCTGTGGTGCGCACGAAGAAGGGCGTCTGCGCCGCGGACAGCTCCGGGGAGGTGGCGGAGTAGGAGAGGACGGGGACGTGGGCTCGGTCGCCGATGTGGGACAAGAACTCGGCCTCGCCGGAGGTCGGAGGACCGATGATGGCCTGCACCTGCGCGTTCTTGATCAGGTCCACCGCTGCATCAACAGTAAATTCAGTAATCAGTAACACACCGCGCTCTGAAGTGCGACTGAGCTTCTGAATAGTTGACGGGTGACTTGGGCGGCGATTGAGCGTACCAGCAGAAGCGGCGCGGAGAACGTCGCTTCCAGAGTCCCTGAAATGGAGCTCCACCCTGGTTGCTGAACCGGGGTGCGCGGTGTAGTAGTCCTCCACCGCCATCTGAATGCCGGTCCGACGCCTGTGCCCGACCGGCGACGTCAGGTCCAGGATGACGCCGACACGGACCTGCGACGGCGCGTTCTGCGCGGTGGACACCTGGTACGAAACCAGCGCAGCCAATACGAGAAGGAAGAAAGAAGAGGGAAGGTGCTTGCCCATCTCTCTCTCGCTCGCCCACATGTACCGAGTTGTGGAAAGGTGTGCTGCAGTGGGCGGTATTTATAAGCGGCTTCAGCCATGAGATGCCGCCATATATGGTTATTCATGCATGAGTTTCATTGGCTGGAGCGAATTTGATGCAACGTCAGCTTGTGGTATGGACGTGGCAGGGAAGGAACCGGTTCAGAATCCCCAGACCAACGACATGCTCGAAGTTTTCCTTGTCCCCTTGCCTCTCTCTCATATTTTAAAATACAAGAATACATTAATATTAAGTTGATACTAATTACCTCTATAATAAAAATATAAGGGTTTGCCTATGTCTCAGTTGCCTGAGAAATTCTTATTTCTCAGTCAACTCAGAAAAGTGTAACCGTAGTTTAAAAAAAGGTGTAACTGCAATGAGTTGCACATTTCTGACAGAAAAGTCCAATTGCACTTTTTTACGAGAAAAGTGCAACTTATGTATATTTTGTAGGGTGACTGAGAAATAAGAATTTCTTATGCGCCTGTTACTTAGCAAATTCGAAAATATAATGTAAAAGTTCAGAAATAAAAGATAAGCATAACCAAAATGGAAAATGAGAAAAGGTAAAGGAAAATGGAGCCGTCGAAGATCAGAGATTAACAGCAACATGGAAAAAACAGTGTTGTGTTTATGTCAAATATTGCATACAAGTTGGGTTACATTAGGACTACGAGTTGTAATAGGTATAGATAGGTACGAGTTGTGTTTGAGTCGGACACTAGTAGCCTGGGTCTCTCATATAATGAGGAGGGCACTGCACCGTTGTAACCTATGACGACTTGCTAGCAATAGGAGCGCAAGAGCAGCCGGCGACTTGTGTCGGCGACCAAGGCGGCCAGTGTTGCGGTATCATAGGGAAGAGCGCATATACTCATGTTCTGTAGTTATAGGCGTTGATCGCTGAACTGCGTTACCAAATCTATATCGTTTCCGTGTTATGATTACTTATTTCTCGGTAGATCAACTATGCGTCCTACGACGATAACAAGTGATATCAAAGCAAGGTTAAAGGCCGCAGATTGTCAATCTAGAGTAGAGGAGGAAGACGGTCGAAACATTGATCAGGTTCGGTGGAAGCCGATGTGTCGTGGGGAAACTGCAATTTGCAGGCGAGCGATTGTTTAGGCGAGATCGATATGGATCGGAAGTTTTCGGCGAGATTCAAAAGCAATCAGACGATGCTTGTATCGGCGAGATCAGATCAGCGACCAAGTCGGCGGTTCGGCGCAGCGAGCAGCGTGCAGGCCTATGACGGGTCAGGTTCGGGAGGTGCTTGCACTGAAGCCAGACAAGGGAGACAGGATCGATCAATCGGAACAGCTATTAGGCAGGCACGCGTGCAGGTGATCGACAACGTGGTTCGGGAATTTTTGACACATGAGACCACCCGCACCAATGAAATGACAAAAGAGACCACCTCTAAAATTATTTGCTAAAAAGGACCTTCACTGAGTGGCCAGGCGACACGTGGCACGTGCCGCCTAGGCCAGTGCCGGCAAGCTCCTGCTGCCGTTGGCATTTCCGGCAAGTGGCCGTCCGAACGTCGCCGTTAGCCGCCGTCTGGCCAGGTGGGCCATGCTACCTGGGGGGCTGCCGGCAGGCTGACGTGGAGGCCTGCCACCGTTGGCGTTGGTGGCACCCTGTGCACAGATTCGATTCCCTGCGAGCGCGCACAACTAGGCTGCTGATTGGAAACTTTGTCAGCTATCTGCAAAGATTTGCATGCTGTTGATTAGAACTTTTAGCTTTTGTCAATTAAAACGTTGTTGCAGACCACCGAAAGGAGTACCAGCATTGCTTTTAGCTATTTTTAAGCGCAAGAGCTGTGCGCGAAAGAGCTGTGCGCTGCAGTTCACTCCATTATCTAAATTAGTTCTGTCATCAACACAAAATTAGTCAACAGAGGAATCATCAGAAGGTAATGTTTGTAGCTACCAGTATCTAAATTAGTTCTGTCATCAGCACAAAATTAGTCAACAGAGGAAAGTAATATTATATAGTATAGTTAATCTCATCAGACAACAATAATTAGCCATCATTGTATGTATGAATAGAAAATGTTAGTTAGTTTATCATCATATGCAGATGCCAGCCATCATTACATATTATTCGCAAGATTGCAGAACAGATTGGTGTATCATCATATGCAAATATTCTAACTAGATTTTTTCAATGTAGAATTAGGAAGGATTTAAGTACACACATGCTCTGAGTGTTATTACGTGGAAAATTTGTGGCATATAATTAAAGGGTGTAGCGATCTCCGTATATTGATGTAAGTATAAATCTATTATATTATTTATAGTTGCATCATAATTATTTGTGAAAGGGATATTTACCTGTCTAACATTGGTGTTTATATGATATTAGGTAGATTGTATGATCAGAGCAATGATGATACGTTGATGTTACGAGTATTATTTGGACGCGATCTGTAATAGATTTTAAGAAAGGCAGGGATATAAGCGAAGAAGGTAAAAATCAAGTTTTGAATTCGTTATGAGTACTCGTCATTTTAATAGCAGTAGTAGTCTTATTTTTGTCGTAGTGAATACTGTTCACTTTTAAAATTAAAATATGGCATATAATTATGGTACTAGAATTAATCAACAGTATATGGAGATAAAGAAATACAAGAGCATTACTTTGTACATAAATATAACATTTAGCTTCAGTGGTACTAATGTCCATTTTAAATTTGTGGGGTAGGTATGATGGAAGATTTATTAGTGTTTTATAGGGATGTGGTACGCGACGGAATTTCTGGACTAGATGTGTCTCAGTGCGAGTCTATAAATGTTGTAGTGAGAGACATAGAGAACCTAGATTTATCCGTTAGTGATTGCATGCATGAAAGAATAATTAATTATATGCAAAATATTCGGTCGCATACTTAAAGTTTAGGTCTAAAATATATCTCTTAAAAAGTGTGAAGTATTTATTTTGTTGTAGTGTATCCCATATAGTTACGTTGGTGGAACAGTAAAGTGAAGTAAGTTTATTCCGTTAGTGATTGCATGCTACAAGACTCATCACTACTACAACGTTCACATTCGCGCCTAGGATCTCAAAGACGTGCTGGTAGACAAGTACTATAGAACAACCTCTTTTTTTACATGTCGCATCCCCGATAAGACTCATGACTACTAAAACATTAAATTTCATAGACAGTAACCTCTTTTTTCAATGATTTTGCTAGGAGCCAATTACTATACCAACTGTTACCCCATCTGGAGGAATAGACTCCTACACGAAACTCGGTTATTCTCAGAGAGACGACACCATACAGCTATGTTAACTCATATTATGTCATTTCTTGTTTGCACTTCTAGATCTTCCGTATTACTTATTATTTCCTGACGTGCGCAGGAAAATATTTGGCCTCCGTGGGATTCAATGGCTTCTGATGTTGGCCATAATATGCCACAAGCACATGGGATGTGGGATCAAGGCGAGAGTTCACAACGGTTCAATACCACACAAGTATGTGCATATATCTGAACTAATTACACCTTCTCAACCTCATTAATGCAGCAATTAATTTTCTAATATTTTCTATAACCCATAGGAAACTATTGATCCGACGTGGGACGACATGGGAGCTGGTATTGGATACACCATGGCTCCACCACAGGGATTTGAGCATGTGCTGCGACAGGATAACACCGATTTTTTTTTCATCTGTCCCAGACTTCTTTTCGTACGATCCAGCTAGCACATCTGAGAGCTTAATCCCTCCACCCTCAGGATCTCATCACGTGCTTCATACTCCTCCGCCACCACCTGGCACACAGCCAGAAGAGGACGAGCGGCAGTACGGCCGAGGCCACCGTGAACCTCACCCCCCACGTGAACGTCTATCGCCTTCAGGACGTTGGCACAGGCAGCCCAGACCTCGCCGACAAGGCTAACACAATTTGTGTACGCCTATATATATCTATGTTACTATTTTTAGCTATGTAATAGACGCATTTCTACGTTCGTTTCTATGAGACAAATAAATTTGCTTTCAATCACTTATTGCAATAATATGGCCTACCATACATTTGCTTGCAACAAAAATACAACAGAAAGTACAAGTAAGATACACATATCACTAGGCTTCAAATTAAGATACACTACAATGTTTCACTAATCGAATAAACGCTTGCCCGATGATTCTGCGTTAGATTTGGCTTTCATTGCTTTAAATCTAGCAGCCGATCGAGGCGTGAAGTCATCACAACTATCCTCATCGGAGGCTACCGTAGTCTTGGCCTTGCAACCTGATGTACTCTTGGCCTTCGACGTTGACGTCCTCTTGGCCTTCGACGACGCAGCAGTCTTACCCTTGGATTTGACAGGCGCAGACATGAAGTCATCGTCATCATGCTCATCATATGTTGCCTCTGCTAGAGCGTCAGCATATGTATTCGGGCGGTATAACCCACCCCGCACTAGAGCAAATAGCTTATTCATCCAGGCAAAGTACTTGATTCTTCTATTGAGAAACTCTGCATCATCAGGATAGTGCTGCATATGATAAATAGAAAACCAGATAATGTTAGTAGTACTACAACTAAATCTTACGGAATGTAAAGTGCGCAAAATATTAAATATTACCTGCATGTGCAATGCGTATGTTTTTGGCAGCATCGTGATTTCAGTTGAATCAGTATTGATCCAAGTGCGAAAACCAATACCAGCCTCAATATTTTTGAGCTCAATCACTCTATTCCACCTTGCTTGTTGCCTTAATAGTTCTTGGCGTACCTCTAGTGTGCTCCTCTGTGGGAGCTGCATCCTCGGTAACCATACACCAATCTCAGCTACGTGGCTATCTTCAGTGATTACCTCCTGGAAAGACATACCTCTAGTTTCACAAAATGTTCCGGTACAACTCAGGATACAGTGGGTCATCTCTGGGTAGAAATCACGGTTAGAGGGATCAAAGAAAGGAAGTACATTCGACATAGTTGGATGCTATACTGATGCAACAAACCCACGGGTGAGAGGGGGGTTTTATAGCCTAGTGAAACCTGCAAATGGCGGGAACATATGGTGGGAAAAAAGAGCGGGAACATATGGCGGGAAAAAATAGCGGGAACATATGGCGGGAACAAAGAGCGGGAACATATGGCGGGACAAATATGGCGCGAACACATGGTGCGAAAATATGGTGGGAATAATGCGCGGGAAAATTTGTACCAGCTTTAATTAAAATACATCGGTCTTGCAGGCAATAAAACATAACATGATAGGTGATTAATAAAAACAACATTTTAAAGTAAGATACATCTGGATGCGGAAATAAAAATACAACAGAAATTAAGATACAAACTGGTACAATAAACAACAACGCATTTTAGTCCTGAGTCCACCGTGGCCATTTTCCGGTGGTATCACCACGCTTGTCTGCTGCTTCTGCCTGAGCAGCCCTTTCCTTCTTTCTCTCCCTCTCCGCCTCACGAATCTGCTTGCGTTGCTCTTCCTCTGCCGCTTCTCCTCATTGTAAGCTTCTTGCGCCGCTTTCCTCTGTGAAGCCTCCTCCTCTTGTCGCTCCTCCTCCTGGAAGCGTTCCCAAGCCCTACGCTGCCTTTCTTCTATCTGACGCAACGCCCAAGCTGGCTGCTCCGTGTCGATCCAATGATACCATTGGCAGAGCGGCGGCGGCGACTGCAACAAAAATAATGTTACTAATACATCTAAATATAACACGAGCAAATATGTCATCTCATGAAACTTAAATCTTACCGGAGCTTGGTAAAACAACAATGAAGACTCCGGAGGATCATGCGCATGATTGGCACACATGAAAAATTTCATGCCCATCCTGTCCGAAAAATCCGTCGACTCCCTAACCTTCGCTATGTCGCCGCACCAGCATTGTGCGGCTTCCATTCCCTTCGGTAAACTAGCGTACTTCATTTTCTTCGGCCTTAGGCGCTGGTCGGAGTAAGGCAAACTCATAGCAAGTTCAATATATCGGAGTAGAGATAGCTGTGGAGAAGACTGATCGAATGAACGATGAATGCCTTCTTTATATAGACCCCGATTACTGCTGCGGGTAAGCGAAAACATTAGCAAAAGTATGCATCGTCGGTGGTCTATTTTCTGTATCAAACAGTGTACCAAACAGTGTATCAAAGTTGTCTATCTATCATCGCATGCAACAAATCAGCCTCGCCTCGGAGTCAGCGCCGTTATCGTGGGAATCAGTGCCGGTCAGGGGTGGCAGCGTGCCGGCGATGGCATTGGCGGCAGGGCGCCACGTCGACATGTCGGAAACGGCTGAGGCGGCAGGGCCCACCTGCCCTAACGGTGACGAACGGTGTCATCTGCTAGGCCACATGCCGGCGTTGGCTATGGCGGCACCCCCTTGCCGGCGTCGACCCAGGCGGCACGTGCCATGTGTCGCCTGACCAGACGTGCCGCCACTCAGAGATGATCCTTTTTGACAATATTTTTCAGAGGTGGTCCTTTTTAATATTTCATTGGTGCAGGTGGTCCAATCTGTCAAAAATTCCGTGGTTCGGAGGTCAGCAGATCATGGCAAGGTATGCAAGAAGCGAGCTGATCCGGTCCAACTCGGGGCTAGCAGCAGCCAGCAGGCCATGCGGGAGAGAGCTGCGATCGATTGCAGGGACCAGGTGTGTGCACGCTGTAGCGGCTGGTATTTAGGCCAGGCGTGGCCTCATGTGTGGTGCTTGGTGAGCTGAACCATCAGAATACAGGCTAAACGGCAAAGGCAGAGATTTGTTTGGGAACAAAAGGACAATCTGCAGCGATGTGGTATATGCGTGCATATGGTGGTGACAATTCACTTGGGCAAATAACCTTTCAGAGCCTACATACGAAAAAATAGATCACATACTGATGGACACGGATTGGGAGGATAAATGCCCAATAGTCTCAGTGCGTGGACAAATAATCTCCCAGAGCCTACATATGAAAAAATAGATCGCACATTGATGGACTCGGATTGGGAGGATAAATTCCCAATGGTCACGGTATGTGCTCTTGAACGTAGTGAGTCTCTCTTGGATCATGCTCCCATTCTAATGACTACTGGCTCAACGAGACCATATTGTGCTCGCCAATTCAAATTAAACTTAGATGACTACACAGGGATGGTTTTAGTGACATGGTTAAGTCCGTATGAGAGCGTCCTGTTGTTAGTCGGACCCCAATTGAAACTTAGAATAATTAAATACGCTATATGCGTAAACACCTGGGTGGTTGGGCGACATATACAACCGGCATTGAAAAAAGAAAAACTACGACTTTCGATTATCATTGATAACCTTGAAGAGATCAATGATGTTCGACCACTATTGCCGCAAGAGATTGAGCTTAAGAGCCAGTCTAATGTGGAGATAGCGCGACTTTTACACGAGGAGGAAATCAAATGGTACCAATGGTCCAAAAGTTAATTCATTTTGGAAGGAGATGCGAATACAAGATACTTTCACAGTGTTGCTAATGGCAGACATCGAAAGAAAGTTATCCATTCTCTTGTACAAGATGAGGGGACTATTGAAGGCCATGAAAATCTTAAGTCGTACATTACCAATTATTATAATGGTTTGTTTGGGTCTCCCAAAGAAGTTAACTTCAGTATGGATGAGACCCGAACAGATGACATACCCCAGGTTACCATGGAGGAAAACAACTTTCTTACTACTCTCTACACTGAGGAGGAAGTTAACAAAGTTGTTTTCCAAATGAAACACAACAAATCCCTAGGTTTGGATGGCTTCCCAGCTAAATTTTACCAGAACTTTTGGGACGTTATCAAATCTGGCCTACTCAAGTTGTTTAGTTTCCTTCATTCTAGACAACTAGAGCTGTTTTGCCTAAATATTGGTGAGATTATCTTATTACCTAAGGTTAATGAGGCAGAAAGGATCCAACAATATAGACCTATATGCCTCCTTAATGTTTGTTTTAAAATCTTCACTAAGGTTGCTACAATCAGGCTAAATATGGTGGCTAATCATGTAGTTCGTCCCTCATAAATTGCCTTTATGCAAGGAAGGAACATCCTACATGGGGTAGCCATCTTGCATGAAACAGTCCATGAACTACATAGCAAAAAGTTGAATGAGGTTATTTTAAAATTTGATTTTGAGAAGTCCTATGAAAAGTCAAATGGTCTTTCCTCCAGTAAACACTCAGAATGAAAGGTTTTTCTGATGAGTGGCGTGCTCACATCCATAGCTTTGTGTCAGGAGGTAGTGTGGCAATTAAAGTCAATGATGACACCTGCCACTACTTTCGAACAATGAAAGGTCTAAGGCAAGGCGACCCATAATCACCCATGCTATTTAATATAGTGACTGATATGTTAGCTATAATGACTGAGCGTGCAAAATCTCTTTATGCAACATGACTTGGAAAACAGCAAAGAATCTGAAACTCATTCTTTCGGCTTTTGAGTAACTTTCCGGTCTAAAAATTAACTTCCACAAAATTGAATTGTTTTGTTTTGGCGAGGACCAAGATCATACCCAATTTTAAACCGAGTTATTCGGATGCAATCAGGGTGAATTCCTGATTAGGTATTTGG
This sequence comes from Dactylis glomerata, assembly GCA_007115705.1. Classification (NCBI taxonomy): domain Eukaryota; kingdom Viridiplantae; phylum Streptophyta; class Magnoliopsida; order Poales; family Poaceae; genus Dactylis; species Dactylis glomerata. The sequence goes on along the minus strand of QXEO01000861.1, from coordinate 75,956 downwards.
GTATCCCGATTCATTTTCGGAGATTAGAAAATGCTAAATGGAAGATCATGGAGGAAAGACTATAGCTACGCTTAAGTAGTTGGAAAGGCAAACTGTTGTCCATAGGAGGGAGACTGGTTCTAATAAATTTAGTCTTGTCTAACATGGTACCGTACATGTTATCCTTCTTCCTTCTACCAAAAGGTGTCTTGAATAGACTGGATTTTTTTGATCAAGATTCCTTTGGTAGGGTGATAGTGAAAAGAAAAGGTATAGACTAGCCAAGTGGAGTGTGGTATGACACCCAAAAGATCAAGGGGGGTTAGGCATTCATGACCATGAGGTCAAGAATATAGCCCTTCTTGGGAAATGGCTCTTCAGATTATTAACTGAGAATGGGATTTGGCAAACACTTCTTAGACGGAAATATGTTGGCTCAAAAGCATTATCATAGGTTTTTTGGAAACCTGGTGATTCACATTTTTGGGTCGAACTCATGGCAATGAAGAAACATTTCCTCAGATATGGATCATTTTTTATTAAGGATGGATCTGAGATACATTTCTGGGAGGATAAGTGGCTAGGAAATGATATACTCCATGAATAACATCCGGAATTGTATGCAATAGTGCGTCATAAGGGTAATACACTTTCCATGTTTTGGGGTCCAATACTCCAAATATGACGTTCAGAAGGAATTTTTTTGGTCCTAGGCTTGTTTCTTGGGAGGCCTTGCTTCAACGCATGGCTAATGTCCAATTAACAAATGGGAAAGATGAATTTTGTTGGAATCTCCATGATAATGGTAAAGTCTAGTTGCTTCCATGTACAATGCGTTGATCTTACCAGACTTACCAGTCTATGATAATAAGAAAATCTGGAAGATGAAGATACCTGATACGTCTCAAACGTATCTATAATTTTTGATGATCCATGCTTGTTTTTACACCATTTGCTTAGTGTTTCGTTACACTTCGTGGCATTTTTATGCATTTTCCGAAACTAACCTATTAACGAGATGCCAGAGTGCCAGTTCCCTGTTTTCTGCTGTTTTTGTGGTTCAGAAAAGTTACACAGGAAATATTCTCGGAATTGGACAAAACAAAAGCCGAACATCCAAAAATTTATCGAAGCTTCCGGAGAACCGAAGAGGAGACGAAACCAAGCCAGAGGGTGGCCTCACCACCAGGGGGTGCGCCCAGGGCCTGGTCGCGCCGACCTATGGTGAGCCCCACCTGGTACACTTCTGACGCTGCCCCTTTGCCTATAAAGACCCCCCGACGGGAAAAACCTAAAGACCGGATCACTTTTCCAGAAACACATCGCGATCCGCCACCGTCGTCGACCCAAGATCGGGAGGGTCTAGAAGCTCTTCCCAGCGCCCTGCCGGAGAGGGGAATCGCCACCGGAGGTCTTCTTCATTGCCATGCTTGCCTCCCGCGCGATGAGTGAGTAGTCTACCTTGGACTATGGGTCCATAGCAGTAGCTACATGGTTGTCTTCTCCACCATGTGCTTCATGTTTAGATCTCGTGAGCTGCCTTACATGATCGAGATCACCGTTATGTAATTCTACATGTTGTGTTTGTTGGGATCCGATGAATATTGGTGTTATGATTGAGTTGATATGCTGAATATTATCTTATGTTATCTCTATGTTGTTTATGATCTTGCATGCTCTCCGTTGTTAGTAGCTATCTTGGCCGAGTAGATACTAGTGACTCCAAGAGGGGGTATTTATGCTCGATAGTTGGGTTCATGCCTCTATTTAATCTGGGGGAGTGACAGAAACCTCTAAGGTTGTAGATGTGCTGTTGCCACTAGGGAGAAAACAACATTCATATGTCCAAGGGCATATGCTTTTTTTACATTACACACTTTGCTTAATGCAGTTATCTGTTGTTCGCAACTTAATACTTGTGGGGTTCTCGGATTGATTCCTCGCAAGTGGATTATTAGTCATAGATGCAGTTGGATGGCGGTCTATGTATCTTGTTGTAATGCCTAGAGTAAATCTCATAGTGATCCTCTCGACATATGCACATTTTCTTTATTCTATCAATTGCCCAACTGTAATTTGTTTACCCAGCATGTGCTATTTTATCTTATGGAGAGACACCACTAGTGAACTGTGGACCCCGGTCCTATTTCCTTTATATTGCTATCACTTGTTTACTTTACTCGCATACTACTATTGCTTTCCACTTGATATGCTCATTCCTTTGTTTACAGCAAACCGGTGAGATTGACAACCTCATCGTAAGTTGGAAGCAAAGTATTTGGTTGTGTTGTGTGCAGGTTCCGCGTTGCAGCTAGCAAAGCAAAGCACTGGACGAGGCACCTTATAAATTGTCCGGAGCTGTCGCGAAGCTAGCAAGCATCACCTTCTTGAGTTTGGCTTTTTCCTACTGGATTGACATACCTTGGTTTCATAACTGAGGGAAAACTTGCTGCTATATTCATCAAACCTTCTCTTGGGGTTTCCAACTGGCCGGTCATTTACATCATCAACTACACGCCAATAGTTTTCTGGCACCATTCATCATCGCGCCATCAACAAGTTTTCTGGCGCCATTGCCGGGGAAAAAGAAGACTTCTGCAAGGGGAGTTTCGCACGCACATCCTTTACTTTGTTTTAAGTTTTGCTTTAATTTATTTTTACTTGCTTCGTTTTATCAAAAACACAAAAAAATTAGTTTCCTTTATAGTTGTTACTTTATTACTTTTAGTTCATTATGTTATTCCCTAAGTACGTTTTTGAGGACCTCCCAGTAGGTAGTGGTTCAATTATTGGGAAAAGTAACATCGAGGAGTTCTTTAATCATATTAGTATGCATAAAGATGTTGAGGAAAAGTCTTTGGCTGAGCTTGCTCCTAGTTATGAAGTTGCTTCTGCTTATTTAGTTCACATGTTAGAAGCCAGGTTTGCTAGCCTTAATCCTTTTATGCAACACATGTTTCTTAAGCTTCATGATATTGACGATCCTGAAAAGAAAGCTTTTATCTTGGAAACTTTACGTAGAGAATTTAGAGATGTTGCCATTGAAGCTAGGAAAGTTTTTAAGAGATTTAATAAGATTTGCTCGCCTATAGAGGTTGTTGGTACAACCAACGAAGATTTCAGAGTACCAATACCTTGTAAACATGTAGAAATTCATGATGCTTTGGAAAAGAATTTTAGTTGGATTTGTCCTGAAAATCTTTTTGATGAAAGTAGTGTACCAAAGTGTGATTACAAGGGATAATCAAAAACTAATTTAGACACAATTCATTTCATTGTTGAAAAGACTCCTATAATTGATCTTAATGCCTCTTTCGATATTACTTGATTCGCACTTTCTGCGTCTAGCTCAAAGGCGTTAAAGAAAATCACTCTTGGGAGATAACCCAATGTTTTTACTTTCAGTTCTTTTTCTTTTATTTGAGTCTTGGAAGTTATTACTACTGTAATGACCTCTCCTTATCATTTTTATTTCGTTTTTGTGCTAAGAGAAGCCTCTAATTTGAGTGAGGTAAGATTTGGGGATGTTGCTGTCCTGAAACAGATTTTGGTGCTGCACTGTAAAAATTCGTGAAAATTCTCAGTATATCTTTTGGACCTTCGATCTCTTGTGCATATGCCCCAGGTTATATCCAAACTTTCATTAGTTTAACACTTTTTGATTTGAGCAACAGAAAATCCTCTAAAAATTCGACCTTTGTCAGCTGTTCTGTTTTGACAGATTTCTGCCATTATTTGTGTTTGCCGTTCGATCGCTTTCTTTTGAGTTCTTTTGATCACGGAACTTTTGGGGAAGTTGCTACAGTAGTATATACTTTATATCTGGTGGTTTTGAGTTGAAACTTGAAGCAAAAAGGGTTGATTCAATATTATGCTTACACTAATGTTGCTAATAGAGTTGTGTTGAGTTTTGTATGAAGGAAGTTTTCAAGTGTAGGGATTGGAGAATGATGAGATGAGTTGAAGAATGGAAAAAAGCTCAAGCTTGAGGATGCCCATGCACCCCAAGAAATATCCAAGAGGTACAAGCTTTAAAGCTTGGGGATGCCCCCGAGGCACCCCTTCTTCATCGGCAAAAATCAAGTCACCTTTCAACACACTATATTTTTATTGCTTCATGCACTATGTGTTTCTCTTGGAGCGTCAGTTGTTTTAGTTTTCAGTTTTGTTTAATTTTTTTTGCTGCAATAAATGGTTGGACCCCAACAAATTTCTTTCGGAGAAGTTGCCTTGCTTTTCATTTGCCAAGAACACTCCGTTTTTCACTCTTATCGTTCAACGAGTGTTTTCTTTTTCTGCTACTGCGTTTAGTTTTTATTTTTCGCCTTGATTTATGCTCAGATCTTGTTATATCTTTGCATCAAGGTGTATTTTGACCTCTGGTCCATGTTGGTTTTCATCAAAAGAGTTGTTTAACAAAGGTTCGAATGGTGTTGGAAAAGAGAAAAAGCCTTATGCAAAAAAAGTGGTACAAGAAGGAGCTTGTGTAGACTGCGGCCTAGGCTTTTGCATGTCGTGCTTGATGTCTTTTTGATAGTATTCTTAGTGGTTTTGCTGTAGCATGACTTGTCTCAAATGACTGAGATTGCTTAATGAGCCTTTGAAAAAATCATGCATTGTTTTAATTATTTGGAAGCATTATTTTGGTTTTCTCCTTGATGCTTTATTTGGGTTGACTTGGCGCATGCTCACACATGTTAGACTCATACAAAGTCACCATAAGCCTCTATGATCATTTAGTTTTTGACTTTTGATGCCATCTTATGCTTCTTTTAATGTCGCTTTGTCGCTTTGCATGATTATGGCCATTATTGCTCTCTTAGTTGGTCGCTCCCAGTCTTTTGCTAGCCCTCATTTTGTACTGAGTATGAGCTCTACTCGTGCATGCAACTCCTAAAAACCAAGTTTGCCATTGTGTCCACTATAAATTCCTATGCATGGTATTTGTAAGCCATTCCAAGTAAATTTTCATGTGCTACTGATACGTCCAAAACGTATCTACTTTCCCGAACACTTTTGCTATTGTTTCTCCTCTAATTTGTGTGTTTTGAATACAACTAACACGGACTAACGCTGTTTTCCGCAGAATTGCTCTGGTGTCTCGTTTTTGTGCAGAAATCCAACTTTCAGTAAAAATTCAGGAAAAATTGGCAAAAATCCTATTTCACCAGAAGACCCACGGAGCCAGAAGACGAGATGGAGGGGAGGCACGAGGCCTCCACACACACAGGGGGCATGGCCTAGCCCTGGCCATGCCCACCTAGTGTGAGAGCGGCTCGGCCGTCTCCTCGACCTCTCCTCCCGCCTACATATACCCCTTGACCTGAAAATATCGGGGAGATGGCGTTTTTCCCAGAAAGACTTCCGCTGCGCCGCCGCCATCAGAAACCGTGATTCGGAACCAGAAACTCCGTTCTGGCACCCTGCCGGGACGAGGATTTAGAGGAGGTCTTCATCACCATCATCACCGATGTCACTCCATCGACCATCCATGACTCCCCCATCCATGTGTGAGTAATTCCCCCGCTGTAGGTGAGGGGATGGTAGGGATTGGATGAGATTGTTCATGTAATTTGATATGAGATTGTTAGGGCATAGTGCCTAGTATCTTTATTTAGTGCCTATGACACTGTTGCAACTTGTTGTGCTTAATGCTTGTAACTTTGGGCCCGAGTGCCATGATTTCAGATCTGAACATGTTATTATTTCTATGATGATACTTGTTGTTTATGGTCTTATCTACAAGTTGTATACACATATTGTTGTTCGGAACCCGAGGCCCCAAAGTGACAGAAATTGGGATAACCGGAGGGGATGGCTATGATGTGAGGATCACATGTGTTCACCGAGTGTTAATGCTTTGCTCCGGCACTTTATTAAAAGGAGTACCTTAATTACCAGTAGTTTTCCTTGAGGACCTGCTGCAACAGGCTGGTAGGACAAAAGATGTCGTGCAAGTTTCTCCTTGTGAGCACGTACGACTATATACGGAACACATGCCTATGATTGTTAGTACTAGGATGCTTTATCATTATTTATCTGCAATGCCAATGTCTCATTGATTTCATGAATTATCTTATCCATGCAACGCCCGTACATCCATCCCTATGCCTACAGTATTTGTTCCTACTGTTTACTATTGCTACTATTACCACTGTTATTTTACTACTACTGTTACTGTTTCACTACTATCACCACTATAAAACTGTTGCTACTGATAAACCACTGCGAGCAAGACTGTTTCCAGGTGCAGCTGAATTGACAACTCATCTGTTAAGGCTTACATATATTCTTTGGCTCCCCTTGTGTCAAATCAACAAATTTGGGTTTTACTTCCCTCGAAGACTGTTGCGATCCCCTATACTTGTGGGTCATCAAGACTATTTTCTGGCGCCGTTGCCGGGGAGCATAGCTTTATTTGTAAGTTCACTTGGGATTCATATTGTTCGCTGCAATCCTTTCATCATGGGTAAACCTCGTGATGGAAAAGTTCCTATATTGCCATCCACTACAAGAAGAGGTACAACTCTTAACACTTCTGTTGCTCTTGATTCGCCATCTGTTATGAGTAAGTTGCTTACACCACCACATGCACACGCTACTGCTACTACTTCTGCTGAGTTTGAAAATGCCACTGATAATTTAGATGATGCTTCTACTGTGCTTGATGAGAGTGGTTCACTAGGTTCCTTTTTAGATGCTACTATTGCTAGAGCTAAGTTGGGAAACACCACTGTTACACCTGTTAGTTCACCTGAGTCTAGGGAATGTCCTAGTGATGATTTTGATGATGCTTATATTGAGCTTAATGATGATTTTATTGCTGAAGCACGTGCTACTCGTAATGCTGCTGATGTTAAAGAACTTCTTGCAAGACGTACTGTTAGATATAAATTGTCTCCTGATCCGAAGTTTGCTGCTTCTGCCATAGATATTAGAGACAAGGATTATGATTTCTCTTTGGATTTATCTTACATATCTATTGTTGAGAAAGCTCCTTTCTGTGGTACTAAAGATGAGAGTGCTATGGAGCACATGAATGAGCTTTCTACTTTGAGTAATTTGTTTTCTGATGATATTAAGCTCCGCACTTACTTTGTTGCTAAGATTTTTCCTTTCTTGTTGAAAGATGCAGCTAAAACTTGGTTTAATAGTTTGTCTCCTGGATCTCTTAATAGTCCTATTGCTTTGGTTAATGCTTTCTTTCAGAAATATTTTCCTGCTAGTGCTCAACATGCTGCTGTGCAGAAAATCTTTGATTTTGAACAGGGAAAAGGAGAGATATTGCCTAAATCTTGGACAAGGTTTTGTTCTTTAATTAGAGCTTTGCCTAAAGATCCATTGCCTAAAAATGAACTCCTTGATATATTTTATAATGGACTAACTGATGAATCTAAGACATATCTGGATAGTTGTGCTGGTTGTGTTTTCAGGGAAAGAACTCCGGCTGAAGCTGAAGAATTAATGGCTAAAATAAGCCGGAATCATGATGATTGGACTCTAATTGAGCCAACTCCAGCACCAACACCTGCGCCATCTACAGAGCCTACGCCGAAGAAGAGAGGGATGATTGAATTAAATGATGAAGTGATGAGGGAAGCCAAGAAATCTCTAAAGGAGAAAGGTATTAAAGCCGAAGATGTTTAAAATTTACCTCCTATTGAAGAATTATGTAAGCCAATCCCTCACTCATCTACAATCAAGGTACACTCTCTCCAACGCTTTAATGAAAGAGATATTCCTTATTCTAAACCTCCTGATCAATGCTTAGATGAATTTGATAATTTTATTGTTAAGCAAAATAATTTTAATAGAATGGTGCAGAATCATTTGTTGGAAAATTCTAGAGCTATTAAAAAGTTGCAGGATATTGTGGAGAGAACCTCCAATGATGTGAAGATACTTGTTAAACATTTTCAAATGGTTCAAACACAAATTGATCAGCTTACCAAGGTGCAAAAAGACTTGCTAGTTAATGCCGCAAGAGAGAAGCAAGCATGTGAAATACGCACAAGAAGTGGTGCTACTACCCAAGACCCCTTATATCCTGAAGGACATCCTAAGAGGATCGAGCAAGATTCTCAACGTGAAGGGTTTCGCAGCATAGTAAATCAAAAAATTTCCTACGGATGCGAACAAGAAAGCCAAGATCTAATCTAGGAGATGTAATCAACGAGAGAGGTAGATGATATCTTCATACCCTTGAAGATATCGCACAGCGGAAACGTTCAACAGAATGTGGATGATGTAGTCGTACTAGCCGTCTCCTCCCCGTGATCCGATCCGATCCGATCCTACACCGCAAGTGGCGGCGCCTCCGAGAGATGCACACGTACGGTGCAGCGCCGTCTCCTCCTTCCTTGGTCCAGCAAGTATGGTGGGAGAGATAGATTGGATCTGCAGCACGACAGCGTGGTGCTTATGGTGGAGAGTTTCTGCGGCAGGGCTTCGCCTACGCACAGTCGCGAGAGAGGGAGGTGGAGGGGCAGCAGTTGGCCGGCGGCTAGGGTTGGAGTGGGGGGGGGAGGCTGCGCCCCTGCCCTCCTTATATAGGGGGCTGGCCGGCCCCTTGACCCCTCCTCCAAGCCCTAGGGCGGCGGCCCAAGGGGGAAGAGTGGGGGGCAAGTTTCCCCCCTTCCTTCTGGAAGGTTCCCTTAGGGTTTCCCCTAAGGGCTGGCCGGCTGGGCCTTAGTTGCCTTGTGCGCCTGGCCCAAAGTGGCCAGGACACTTCCCCTTAGGCCCACATAGGCCTCCGACAAGTGGGCCCACGTTAGTCCCACTCCGGAACCTTCTAGAACCTTCCGGTACAATACCGATAAACTCCGAAACGATTTCGGAATCCAAAAACTGCTTTCCTTTATATGAATCGTATTCCCCGGACCATTCCGGAACCTCTCGTGACGTCCTGGATCTCATCCGAGACTCCGACCAAAAACTCATAAACCAATTATCCATTCTATCCTAGCGTCGATGCACGTTAAGTGTGTGACCCTACGGGTTCGAGAATATGCAGACATGATCTTCTATCAATAATCAACAGCGGGATCTGGAAACCCATATTGACTCCCACATATTCATCGATGATCATATCGAATGAACCACGATGCCAGGATTCAACTAATCCCGTATATGTATTCCCTTCGTCACGCGATATTTTACTTGCCCGAGATTCGATCATCGGTATCGCCATACCTAGTTCAATCTCGTTCACAACAAGTACTTTACTCGTTCCGTAATCTGATATCACTTTGTGATTAACTCCTTAACCACGTGCTTGTAAGCGGTGTTGATATCGATTACCGAGTGGGCCCGAAGTATATCTCTCCGACTCGGGAGGGACAAATTCCATCTCGATACATACAACCCAACAAGTACTTTCCGATCACCTGAGAGACACCTTTATGATCACCCTATCATAGGATGACGTTTGATGACCTCAAAACTTTCTTCCGATACCAGGGAGTTGTATTATCTCATGGTCTAAGGAATACAATACTTGACATAAGAAAAGATTCACAAAGATGAACACGATGACACGATCTAATTTGCTCTGCTTTATTTGGGTCTGTCCATCACATCATTCTCCTAATGACATGACCTCATTATTAATCGACAACTCATGTCTATGGTTAGGAAAACTTAACCATCATTAATCAATGAGCTAGTCTAGTAGAGGCGTACTAGGGACACGGTGTTGTTCATAAACCACACAAGTATTAATGTTTCCTCTTAATACAAATATAGCATGGAGTATAAACATTATCATGAACAAGAAATATGATAATAACAATATTATTATTGCCTCTAGGGCATATTTCCTTCAGTCTCCCACTTGCACTAGAGTCAATAATCTAGTCATATTTGCGCCTTTAACACCTATGTCATTCCGGTGTTATTCATACACGTTGCACGTGGTAAACCTTATCTACGGGTCTGACACTTTCAGGTCCGTTTGTATTTGCATATTCCTTTTGCGTCAGCACGTATTACTCATCTTATATGAGTTGGCATCGTATAAACTTGGTCTTCTGATGAAACCTTCGATTCTTCGCTAAAACTATGTTGTCACTATTGTCATACAATAGAACTATATAGTACTAGCACACTTGGAACTAAACCTCCACTGATCGAATCGCAGAAATTTAATTTTCCTGTTACGATGGTTTTCCACTTCGTTCTGAAATTCTTTGAACTTTTCAAACGTTTCAGATTTATGTTTCATTAAATAGACATACCCATATCTACTTACGTCATCAGAAAAATGAGAAAATAGCGATATCCACCGCGCGTCGAAATACTCATTGGTCCGCACACATCGGTATGTATGATTTCCAATAAGTCCGTTGCTCGCTCCATTATTCCGGAGGACGGGGTTTTGATCATCTTGCCCATGAGGCATGGCTTGCACGTGTCAAATGATTCAAAATCAAGAGACTCCAAAAGTCCATCAGAATGGAGTTTCTTCATGCGTTTTATGTCAATATGACCTAGACGACAGTGCCACAAATAAGTTGGATTATCACTATCTACTTTGCATCTTTTATGCCGCTTCTAAAGCGATTATATACTTAGGCCTCGTTGCAGTGTCCGCCACAATGTTAACATTGGAACTCATCCAAGTCATCATGGAACTTTCTTCCATCTTATTGTGCCACCCTCTAACTCAAAACAAATAGCTTAAAATTGAGATAAAATTTTACCTGTATATGTGACAAAGCCAATGTAACACATTGCAATGAGACATTTGTCACTTTTGCATACAGAATATATTCTTAGTTCTTCAAAAGTACATAAGAATATTCTTACTATTGTCCAACGATCATCATATGATTGCTCGTAACCTTTTAGAGCATCGGACATATCTGGATCTACATATCATGGTATACAAGATTGATAAAATCATCCTTGCGGTTTCACTCATCAAGTGTCAAAACAATTGATTCTTGCTCCAACCTCTTCCATGCAACAAGAACCGTTCTTATTGTTTCCATATTGAACAAATTCAATATTTCATCTATGTACTCTGGCAAAACTATATTAGTGCCTCAATCTATCTGCATAGACATTGATGCTTAATATTCTAGTTTTACCTAAGTCTTTCATCAAAAACTAATTTTAATGAAAACTTAACAATATCAAGAAAAACACATTATTTCTAATAAACGATATGCCGTCCACATAAAGTATTAGAAATATATCTGAGCGCTCCCACTTACTTTCTTGTAATACAAGCATCTTCAAATATCTTGATGAAATTAACACTTTAACATTTTCATCATTGAAGATTCCAACTTCGCTATGCTTACTTCTACCATAGAAGTTTGCATACATATCTAGCAACCTTTGAATCAACAAAACCCATTGGGTCGTGTCAGGTACACGTCCTTGGTGTGCATTCCGGTAGAGGAACATTGTTTCATTTATTTAACTATCATATCTCTATATGTAATTGTTGCTAGAATAATTCATATGACGAAGTCAGGGCCCATTACCGCTTCTTTGTATATTGTTGGTTACTATTATCTAATAATATCTCGTCCTCAAATCTTGCTATTTGATTACGACCAACTTGGTTAAATAGGAACTTTGATGTCCATGACTACAACATATTGTAGGTGCGGGAGCCATGAATGCAGTTGCCGCTTCCAGAACATTTTTCGTGCTGCGCTACTTTGCTCATCTTGCTCAGGTTCAATAACCTCATCAAGTTCTATTTTCCTCCCACTTAAACCTTTCGCGAAAAACTCCTTCCTAAGAAGTTCACTTCTTTCAGTGACAATCACTTTTAATTGGGTTTATGGCAGAAGAAATACCCATCGACATTCTTTGGGATAACCTACAAAAACTTACTAATCCTGATTTTGGTTGTAAACATTTTACATATATGCCTTGCATACCAAAATTCAAGAAAAGACAACTATAACTTGTATGGTGTCATTTTGGCAGATTATGATGGCACTCTGTTCAGTGAAAAGCGGTAGTCTCTAAAGCATAATCCACAAATTATATTGGTAGTTTATTTCATCATTGATCTAACCATGTCAAACAAGGTTTGATTACATCCATCGAAAACTCCATACTCCTATGGTGTTTATCATGATGCAAGTTTGTGGAAAAATTCCTCTAACTCTTAGATGTTTGCTAAACTTGTAACTCAAATATTCTTCTTTATGATCTAATCATAAAAACTTGAATTTTTCTTGTTACAATAATTTCTTCATAAATTGAACAATTTCAATTATTTCATACTTCTATTTTATCGAGTAGATATACCATACATCTATTCGAGTCATTGATGAAAATAGAAAATACACCATGATCGACTTCACATCATGGACTACATACATCAACATGTACGATCTCCATTTAGTTAGTCGCTTGTTCTGTCCATGGCCCATGAACGAAGTTTAATCATCTTTAGGAAAAGTCTCACAAGCGTCAATCATTCCAAAATCAATTGACTCGAAAATCTATCAATATAGAATTTCTTTCATGTTTTGTTTCCAATATGACTTAAACAGCGGTGTCATATATAAGTGAAATTCATTTTGTCTTGCGACCTTTAGCATCAGTGTTATAAATGTCTATTTCACCAACAAGATAATAATAATCTAACCATCGATTATGGAAGACGATAATAATTTGAACAACCATTGCTCTCATAATACCAGAACAAAATAACAATTATTAAGTTCATGAAATATCATGAAGGCTAGTTTTGATGTCGACGAGAAGCACAATAACACTTTTATTTGTATCTCGACATGCATCATTACCATATTCTTTTACTAGTTACTTAGGCCATTGTACTTCTTGCATTGTGTTGCTTTGTATGACACTTCATACCAACAAATCAGTATCGAATACCCAAGAATTACATTGTTAACGAGCAAAGAATTCATCTATAACATGTATATCATTTATATACCTGAGCTGGACAATTCCAGTCTTTTCCTTTTCTACCAAATACTTTTGCAGATCCTATTTAGCGTTTCCTCTCCTTTTAGAAGAATCTATCGACATCAATAGTGGCGTCAATCATTTGACACATAGTCCAAAGGATGTTAGTCAAATACTAATGACCTTGGAATTTACACTTTGAAGTGGATCACCATCATCATATAATTGGCGTTCTTCTAGATTCCATTTTTAGTATCTTTTGGTATAGCAAAAACAATTTAGCCAATACCCTTTTATTCATCTTATCATGACAACTTTCATGATGAAACTACTATAGCTTATAAGGATGAATGCAAGTATAATATTAGTTCCCAAACTTTTGGGTGATCGGGACGCCTAGCATCTTCAATCTTCACATATATTCATACAATATGAGCATATGTTCTTTTACTAAATTATAATTAATCATTTTGCAAACAATCAAAGTTTTAGATATCCAATATCTTTCACTTCTTGTTAGTTTCTGAAACAATTCTTTCAGCTCCAAGATCACATTGATTCTCAAACAATTTTGAAGATCAATTTCTCATGGAGGCAAACATGATCTTAGATGCTAAACTTGAATCATTGCTCTTAGATTAATACAACTTATTAAATCGCATGGAGCAAGTGAGGTTTGCTAAAATTTGCAATAAGACTTAATCCTTACTCTTGACATTCTAACTAAACGGTACTAGTCCATAAAGTGATTATCCAAAATTCTATAGTTCTTTTAACTCAATTGAGCTAAGTGTCGGTGGGAAACGGTGCCAAATACTACAACGACTTATGCAAATACATCAAGATTTAGTTCATGATAATTAGTTCAAGTTAATCAAATTACTAGATGAACTCCCACTAAATTCAACATTTCTCAAGTTGTTTAGTGAACATGATCCAAATTCACTACACCGAGACCGATCATCACGTGAATGATGTAGCTTTAATGGTGAACATCAACATGTTGATCATATCTTCCATATGACTCATGCTTGACCTTTCGGTCCGTGTGTTCCGAGCCCATGTCTGTACATGCTAGGCTCGTCAAGTCAAACCCAAGTATCTCCGCATGTGCAAATACTGGCTTGCACCCGTTGTATGTGAACGTAGAGTTTATAGCACCCGATCATCACGAGATGCTTGAACACGACGAACTTTCGCAACGGCGCATACGAGGGGAGAACACAATTTTATCTAGATCTTTAAGTGAGGAATCATCTTATAATGCTACCGTCGCAATCAAAGCATAATAAGATACATAAAAGGATAAACATCACATGCATATAATTTTATGTGACATGGTATAGCCAATCTCCGCGCAATGATCTCCATCTTGTGCGCGCCGGCATGATCTCCATCACTCCACCATGATTGCCTCCACCACGAATAGCAACTACAACTATTGCTAACTACTTAGCGATAAAGTAAAGCTATTACATGGCGTATAAGAAGTTGACACGCAGGTCATACACAATTATAAAGACAACCATATGGCTCCTGCCGGTTGTGAACTCATCGACATGCAAGTCGTGAAAGATTACAAAACATGATCATTGCATACATCTCAATTCATACACATCATGTCTTGGGCCATACCATATCACAAAACACTCCCTGCAAAAACAAGTTAGACGCCTCTACTTTGTTGTTGCATGTTTTACGTGGCTTATGGGAGTAACAAGCTAAGAACGATTCTTACCTACGAAAAGCCACAACGGTGATATTATGGTTGCTAACACCCGATGTAAATCCCATGACTACTATAGTGAGAGAAACTGGCATCCACCAGCCGCATGTGTGGAACAAGCCACACGTCAAGTGCGGAGCCGGTCTCGCGAACGTGGTCGCGTAAAGTTGGCCTGGACCGCTTCGATCTCACTATGCCGCGCCATAAGAAATACACAACAAAGAGGTTTGCAACAGAAAACATCAACGCCCGCAACAAGCATGTTGCGTTCTACTCGAGAAACACATCTACGCATAGATCTAGCTCTGATACCACTGAAGGGTTTCGCAGCATAGTAAATCAAAAAAATTCCTACGGATGCGAACAAGAAAGCCAAGATCTAATATAGGAGATGTAATCAACGAGAGAGGTAGATGATATCTTCATACCCTTGAAGATATCGCACAGCGGAAACGTTCAACAGAACGTGGATGATGTAGTCGTACTAGCCGTCTCCTCTCCGCGATCCGATCCGATCCGATCCTACGCCGCAAGTGGCGGCGCCTCCGAGAGATGCACACGTACGGTGCAGCGATGTCTCCTCCTTCCTTGGTCCAGCAAGTATGGTGGAGAGATAGATTGGATCTGCAGCACGACGGCGTGGTGCTTATGGTGGAGAGTTTCTGCGGCAGGGCTTCGCCTACGCACAGTCGCGAGAGAGGGAGGTGGAGGGGCAGCAGTTGGCCGGCGGCTAGGGTTGGAGTGGGGGGAGGCTGCGCCCCTGCCCTCCTTATATAGGGGGCTGGCCAGCCCCTTGACCCCTCCTCCAAGCCCTAGGGCGGCGGCCCAAGGGGGGAGAGTGGGGGGCAAGTTTCCCCCTTCCTTCTGGAAGGTTCCCTTAGGGTTTCCCCTAAGGGCTGGCCGGCTGGGCCTTAGGGGCCTTGTGCGCCTGGCCCAAAGTGGCCAGGACACTTCCCCTTAGGCCCACATAGGCCTCCGACAAGTGGGCCCACGTTGGTCCCACTCCGGAGCCTTCTAGAACCTTCCGGTACAATACCGATAAACTCTGAAACGATTTTGGAATCCAAAAACTGCTTTCCTTTATATGAATCTTATTCCCCGGACCATTCCGGAACCTCTCGTGACGTCCTGGATCTCATCCGAGACTCCGACCAAAAACTCATAAACCAATTATCCATTCTATCCTAGCGTCGATGCACGTTAAGTGTGTGACCCTACGGGTTCGAGAATATGCAGACATGATCTTCTATCAATAATCAACAGCGGGATCTGGAAACCCATATTGACTCCCACATATTCATCGATGATCATATCGAATGAACCACGATGCCAGGATTCAACTAATCCCATATATGTATTCCCTTCATCACGCGATATTTTACTTGCCCGAGATTCGATCGTCGGTATCGCCATACCTAGTTCAATCTCGTTCACAGCAAGTACTTTACTCGTTCTGTAATCCGATATCACTTTGTGCTTAACTCCTTAACCACGTTCTTGCAAGCGGTGTTGATATCGATTACCGAGTGGGCCCGAAGTATATCTCTCCGACTCGGGAGGGACAAATTCCATCTCGATACATACAACCCAACAAGTACTTTCCGATCACCTGAGAGACACCTTTATGATCACCCTATCATAGGATGATGTTTGATGACCTCAAAACTTTCTTCCGATACCAGGGAGTTGTATTATCTCATGGTCTAAGGAATACAATACTTGACATAAGAAAAGCTTCGCAAAGATGAACATGATGACACGATCTAATTTGCTCTGCTTTATTTGCCGTCTCCTCCCCGCGATCTGATCCGATCCTACGCCGCAAGTGGCGGCGCCTCCGAGAGATGCACACGTACGGTGCAGCGACATCTCCTCCTTCCTTGGTCCAGCAAGTATGGTGGAGAGATAGATTGGATCTGCAGCACGACGGCATGGTGCTTATGGTGGAGAGTTTCTGCGGCAGGGCTTCGCCTACGCACAGTTGCGAGAGAGGGAGGTGGAGGGGCAGCAGTTGGCCGGCGGCTAGGGCTGGAGTGGGAGGAGGCTGCGCCCCAGCCCCTCCTTATATGGGGGGCTGGCCGGCTGCCTTGGCCCCTCCTCCAAGCCCTAGGGCGGCGGCCTAGGGGGGAAGAGTGGAGGGCAAGTTTCCCCCCTCCTTCTGGAAGGTTCCCTTAGGGTTTCCCCTAAGGGCTGGCCGGCTGGGCCTTAGGGGCCTTGTGCGCCTGGCCCAAAGTGGCCAGGACACTTCCCCTTAGGCCCACATAGGCCTCCGACAAGTGGGCCCACGTTGGTCCCTCTCCGGAACCTTCTAGAACCTTCCGGTACAATACCGATAAACTCCGAAACGATTCCGGAATCCAAAAACTGCTTTCCTTTATATGAATCTTATTCTCCGGACCATTCCGGAACCTCTCGTGATGTCCTGGATCTCATCTGAGACTCCGACCAAAAACTCATCAACCAATTATCCATTCTATCCTAGCGTCGATGCACGTTAAGTGTGTGACCCTACGGGTTCGAGAATATGCAGACATGATCTTCTATCAATAATCAACAGCGGGATCTGGAAACCCATATTGACTCCCACATATTCATCGATGATCATATCGGATGAACCACGATGTCAGGATTCAATTAATCCCGTATATGTATTCCCTTCGTCAC